>VZTL01068092.1:12292-58652 GCA_013400535.1 Scopus umbretta | reverse complement strand
TGCCGCCTGGGATCTGAAACTTTCACTTCTTGGCCACGTGTCCATGTATATGGAACACCTTCTGGTAGGGGCCTCTCCTAGGGAAAACTTTTAAGGCTGTCCTACAAATCTTTCACAACTACTAGTCCTGGCCCATGTGAGAATTTAGGAGCTGCTCTTCTAGGGCACCTCTGAGGTCTCTGAGAGGTTTCTGGAGGCTGGGATGGGTGCGTGGTTTGGCAGATGTTGCAAAGAGCTGGAGGTGAGGCATCCTACAGGAGAGTCTTACCACCCAGCCCAAGTCACAGCCGATTACTTGTTATTTAAGTTCCAAATCTATTAAGTCTGATCCTACATAATATCCAAAAAGATGTTATTTTGCATAGTAACACCATAATAAAAGGTTAGACTCTTACTCTTTATGAGCAGTATTCTTTACTGTGAATTAGTTACAAATGGTAGCATTTCTGCATTTTTACATTTAAAAGATTTGTAAATATCAACAAATTGTTTAATACAAAACATCTGTAGAAGGTAATGTCAGTAATTTATGGTCCCAAATCTATGCATAGCTACTTGTACAGCACTGGTCCTTGGTAACACTGTTTTTTTTGGACTCATTACTGAGTCATTTGTGTTTCTCCAGATTTTCTTTGTAATACTGTCAACACAGTGTGTGGTTTGTTCAGGAGAATTTGAAAACTGGGTTATTTCCTCTAGGAAGCAAACTGTTATTAATTAATCCAAATCTTTAATTAAAATTATCAAATCAAGTTTTCATTTGTAAATTATCATTTACAAATTTTAAATTCTTGTCCATAGATTTTGAAGGGAAAGATTCTTTCATACAAAGCAATATTTAAGTTTGTATTTTTCCCATATGCTTCTTCAGTACTGTTGGAGGCGTGTGTTTTCTACCTCAGCATCCAGAAACCAATGCAAAGAACTGTTTATATTAGTCAAGAAGAGAACGCAAAGAATTATTTGTATCAGGACAAAAGAGAATATTTCAGCTGAAAATCTTAGTTCATCTCTGCCTACATTAAATTACAGATGAAAGATGCTTATAACATGTGTAGGTTCAGTGACACAAGCCCCACCGAGCAAGCCATGTACAAATATAATTGTATCACAATAATGTTAATCATAATTGAAACTCTGTCTCAGGGAGGCCTTTTAACAAGATTGGTGGAGAAATTGCTACTGTATGAAAAAGAAGTGACAGAGTAGATAGCTGAGAAACACAATTAAGATGTATGCGCTCGGTTCCCATGGGAAGGATTCAACAGTGGGACCCCAGAATTATGGTCAGGAATTGAGGACATGCGGAGATACCCAACTGCTGAGGAGATGCTGGCCCATTTCTGAGATTCAGAAGCCACATTGGGAATCAGAAAGGGAGTATGTACAACAGGGCAGGGCCCTAAAGAAAATGCAGGTCAAGCTGGAGAAACTTCAGGTGGGGTAAGTGGACGTAGGGACCAGATCTAGGCTGACAGGAGCAAGCAACAAGAAAAAGGAGTAGCATTTCAGCCAAGTGGCAAACTGAACATCTAGGAACAGCTGGTGGGATGACTCAGCTGACGTTTGGGGAAACCCTCTATACAGGCTCACAGCCCAGGCACTGGCTTATAAGGCTTATCCTGGCTTTCAGTTCCCATTTGTTGGTAGAACCTGACTGCTGAGGCAGAGCCTGACAAGGGCTGAAGATGAACCATTACGCATTTGTTTCCCTATTTATTCTTTGTGCAGAAAACTACATTCAGTACTGGAATTCTGTCTATGAAGTCTTGTTAAAACAGAAATGATCACTAAAATAGTCATATCTTTCCCAAATTAACATGTGCACTGCACACATATATTTATGTTGTGCATTCATGTATACATGCATGAACTGGGCATGTAAGCTGACGGATATTACCCAGGAGCACTGGCAGAGACACTGTCATATTTTATTATTCTGGTCTAAAATGTTATTTGCTGTGGGGGATGAAGAGGAACTGTAATCAAACCATTTATTTTCTAGAGACACATGCAGCTCTGTTAATCAGATTTTTTAAATGGGGATAATTTCAAGGTTACTTAGCCGAGCTGAAATACTTTTGACTTGTAATATACCTCACTGTTTATTTTTTAAAGGCTACATTTTTAACTTGGATCCCTAGAGCTATTTCCATATTTCTGTACCTAAATACAAGTGGCCTCATTTTCAGAAATTAAGAGCACCTTCAGCCCCATTTGACATCACTGAGATTCCTGTGCTTCTCTAATAATAGAAGATGAAGGTACCTGCAAAATGTCCCATCGTGCACTCCTCACTAGCATAAAAATACTGAAGGTTTAATATACTCCACTTCTCAGATTGTCTTCATGCAGTATTATATTGATTCACCAGGAAGGCAGACGGGTTTTGACCTTGATAGGATGTGACAGCACGTTGGGACTCTGCTTGCTTTTACACTGGAAACTAATGAACCCCGCCATTTTGCATTCTCTGTTTCTGTGTGAAAGCTTAAGTTGTTTTAATTTCCACAGCAATTGTCTATCTGTTTGTTTATTCTTTTGCTGGTTTTTGCAAGAGTACACACCCAAATCTGTGGATGTTGTCCAACTGGGCTGAGACTTAGCGTAAGATAGATCATTTTTCACATTCAGTTGTTCGTATTTCACAGGTTAGCTGTTCAGAGTTAGTTTTTTTAAACACATTTTTAAGTTGTGAAGCTCTACTATTTTCTGGCCCAGGGAGATAACAGACATCCAGAAATTTTGAATTAAATTTTAAAACATGACATAAAACCATACATAGTAACTTTTCCCTTCCCCAGGTCTGTTCCATCTAGGAAAAACTCTGAATGTTTTCAAGGGTTAGCAAAATCTCCTGTTAAAATTTACTTTGAAGGCAGAATTTGTAATGATATAGACAAAAATAGTTGTTGTGGGTTTTTTTTTAAATACTATGTTATATATTTATTATCTAGGCTTTAGTTTTACTTAAAATACAAATTTTCAAAAAGATAAACTTTTATTTGTGCAACTCCTGGTAAACAAGTGTAAATCCATTTCTGAGTTTGCTTTCTACCCTCCTCATTTTCTGCCCATTTTTCCAATGTTTGACTGCGTTATATTTTACCTGATGCAAAGTCTTATATAAGGATGGAATAGGGTAAGTCAGCATTGCTCCATTTCATTTGAGTAGGGCGCTGAGGAGCTGGCCTGTATCATTATGCACAAACAGCTAATGATATCAGAGGGACTACTCATGTGTTAAAGATCGAGGCAGACCCTTTGAGCAGGCACTGTGTGTTTTGTCTGTGTCCATATGGCACCTACCAAATGCTTGTATTGCTAGGTCATAATGCTGACATGCATCCTGAAAATATCAATATGCTTGATTAGAATTAGAAATGGGAGTTTTCCATACGCACTCTACTAAGCTAAACATACTGTATTAAGGCCACTAAAGAGCATAATACAGTAAATTGGTGCCCTAGAAATGACCGGGGCTTTTGCATACAGGATTATCTTGCAGCCTGAATCAGTCAGTAAGATGCCTGGCTGGGCCCACACTCTGGGAAGTTCTCAGCAAAGCACTCAGCAGAAGTTACAGAATTAAGCACTTCCACCCTGAACTCCTCAGCCACGCTGCTCTCCCTGTCCCTACCCTGCCCCTATCCCTATCCCTATCCCTATCCCTATCCCTATCCCTATCCCTATCCCTGGTGCCGCATCTGGGCACGAATAATACGATGTTACCTGATTGACTTCTGATTTTGCATTTTATGCAGAGCTCTTCCTCGCAGATCTGCTGGTATAGAAAACCTAACGTAATGATTCTGGAAGGGTTGGTATCTTCTGAAGCATGAGTCCCATGGCCTCATCATCTTTGTTAAACATGTCCAAGTAAAAATTGGCATGTGCATTTCATACAAGTGTGTAACTATATAGACATTCCTGTATTTATTTTTTTTAATATGTGAAGTATTCAAACCACACTTGCATTTACCTTTAATTCTCTAGGTTTAGAAAACCTAAATCTATGTATTTTTGGTAGATGCCTCTTTTTCTGGGACGTGGATATAGTCCAAAAATCCTGAATTTGGTTATTTCTCAGTCGCTTGATTGGTTGTATTTCTTAAATCAAAGGGAGATCACTTGTTTAAAATTAGAATTAGATTGACATGAAACTAGATTATGGAGCTCAAACATTTCCCATTGCATGAATAACGGAATCTGTAAGGACATAGCAGGAATACAAAGACAAATGATAGAGTTCAAGAGGAGCTGGGTCTTGAAGAACACTGTATTGTGCAGAAGGCTTATTCTTACTCTTTGGTGTACCTTATCTGGGAAGATATATGGGTGACATGAGAAAAGTCTTGAGAGCAGTTGCATGAGGATTTTTTATGAATTATTCACTTTGTGCTTTCAGAACCTCCCAAGCAGTTCAGTTATATCAAAATAGCTTGAGGATAAGGGCTACAGAAGCACAATGTTTATTTTTACCGATTTCAGTTAAAGTAATGTAAATACTACTTGGAGGAATCAGTACTCTGCTCTTAGCTCATGCTACTATTTTAAAGATCTTGCATACCATAATTTATGCACCCTAATTTGTTTGCCCAATATAAATTTTCAGGAGCAGGGGGAAGATGGATATGTGAAGTATTCAACATGATGGTATATACAGGCACTGTGAAGCAAAACAGTGACTTGAGTGGTCTTCTTTTTCCTTACAGTTTCAGATGTTTTTCCCATTTTGCCTTTAATTTGTGACTGTTCAGTTTGAAATATATGGGAAATTCCCAACAAGAGGACGTTGGTAGCATGTATTTTAGGCAGAGGCAGTGAGTGCTGTAAATTTCTGTTTAATCAGTGAAGAATCCTGAACTCTGCAGGTGTTAGAAACTACGTTGTGTTAGAGTTCAGTGGTTTTGGTTGTGAGCTATAATGGTTTTATTTTAATGTTTTTGGTTTTTTTTTTGTTGGTGTTTTTTTTTTCAGTTGCTAAGCACTGAAAGAGAAATTCTAGTGAAAGACAGAATTATAGCTGAAGCAAGAACAAGACAAACTTTGGGGGATGCTCAGTTTAAAGTCTTCATATTTGTGTTGCATTTTTTTGGCTTTGGAATGTCTGAAGTTTTCTCCCATCAACATGTATTTAAAAGACCATTTTCAGCCTTTGATTACAGAGTGGCCAGCTCTCAATACTTGATGCTTCTTGGATTCAGTTATTAGTAAAATGCTAAAATAAAACACTAAATCTTCTTCTGGTCTTCATGGCTGAAGAGGAGGGCTTAAAATTCAATGCTTCAGTGTACAGCTCCAGAAGATAAAGATCTCAGTACCATTAAAAAAAAAAAAAAAAAATATAAAATCACCATTTTGGGGAGCTGGTCCTTGTATCATAACCTGGTATCTCAGTTAATCCTGAGAATGTAACTGGCTCTGGTGTGGACCCTGTAGGGGAGAATTTAAGAAACGTCTCTCATGCAGTTTGCAACTCAAATGTCAGCCTTCCTATGGAAGCTGTCATTTGAGCCGATCTCAGAGCAGTTCTATCATGCTTTTGGCTGGGGACTGCTCGGGGTTGTATTCATCTAACCTCACGATGAGTAAATGGGGCTGATCTGATAACCATGGACTTTGGGAATAAGATACGTTTTCTGCAACGGTTCACTCAGGTGATACTTCTACTAAAACCTATTGAATAATTACATTAATTATTTTTGTACTAATTGTGTTAGTACTTTAATAGCAGTTACCTACAAAAGTACTGGTGCAGTATTTTATGTTACACTGTGAAGGTGACAGAGTTGTCCTTCATCTGCTGAGACCCTGAAAGGCCTATTCCTTTCTCTTAACCCTAATGAAGGGTGCTGTTCAGGATATCTGCATATGTTTGCCTTCAGAGTCACTCTAGTACTCTCGTCAGTGTAAAAGGTTTACCAGTAAGTTTGGACTAGTCTAGAATAGCAATGGGAAATTGAATTTTTCACAGCATTTCACTATTAAGTTGTTTCCAGGTTAGGACACAAGCTTGTACCTGGTGAAGTTAATAAATGCTTTTTGGACTTGGATCAAGGACTTTAAATCTTCCGTGTCTTTCAGGAAGTATAACTCCTTTGCCAAAACAATTAGAAAATACTGTGGTATGCAGCTATCAGTTTTTGAGGCATAGATCAAGATACTAGGTTGTAGCACGTAATCATTTCCGTCTCTGTTTTTCTAGTTTCCTGGTATGAAATAATATCAGTTGTCAAACATCTATGCCAAGGATATAAAAGCAGAGTGAGCTGAAAACACATTAAACAGTTTGTTGTAATGCTGTGAACATTATGTCCCATTAAGCAGCTGAGTGAAGTATTTGAGCTCTGTATGCCATGGCTGACATGTTTGGGCTTGTTTGTTGACCAGACAGCGTTTAATTTTTCTACTGTGTCACAGAGAAGAAATACTGTCCTCGCAGACCAGAGGAATAATTCAAAATTAAGAGGTGCAGTCTTTGAATGCAAACATTGTCATCATGAGAAAATCGTAACCAAATTGATACACAAAGAGTTTGTATAAGCATGGTGTGAAACACAGCACTGAACTGATAGGAGGGAATTCAGGTCTTGCAGTTATTTCTCAGCCAGACCTCCCTTGAGCAGACTGATGGTGTTTGATCCCTCTCAGGGCCAGCTCCTGCCTCCCCGGGATGCCCCGGCTGCTTTGCCAGCTCTGTACCAAGCCCAGGCAGGCAGCCATCCACTGCTGGCTTCTCTCTCCATGCTGTGCTCCCTGACCCCCGTGCTCAGGGTGCTGCTACAAATTCGTTGCTTCTAGGAGGATTTACTAGAGGTCACTCAAAATTAATGACTTGAGCTGTGTGCTTCATCTGGAGTATGGCGTCCTCTCACCAGTGCAGGGTCTGTTTCGCCAGCTACAAACCACGCAGGCAATTAAAAAACAAGTAGCAAAGGGCTGGGTTCTCCCAAAAGTGGAGCGGTGGGAGAAATTCACCCAGTAATAGGTTTCTTTGTTTCTTTTGGGGTATGATTTCACACTGGCCAGTAATACCTAAATATTGTGATAATGGCTTGTTTCTCTTGGCAAAAATGATAGAAGAAATCAAAACTTTATACTGAAATTAGGAAAACTCATTAAATGAACTGCGGATAATACTGCATAATATGAATTACCATAAGCACATATTTTATTTTTCTGACATCATGTAGGTATTTAGATATTTATTTATTAGTTCAAAATGGTCTGAGGCCTCTTCTTCCTCTCCAGTGGATAAGCACAAAGCAGAATGAGCAGCTGACTTCTTAGGGCAGCACAGACCTCGCTTTTCTTCTGACACAAACCAGTTCCTATCTTCAATAGAGATGGTGGATAGGCCAGGTACACATTCTTACTTTGAACTGCAGAGGAGCTGAACAAATTCTGTTTTCTTTTGTTTCAATAAGTGTCAACAGAGAAATGCCAGCTATTTGTCCCATTCTTGTCATAAGGGGAGTAAGAGGCAAATGTTGTTCCTGCACAGCAAGGTCATGTTTAGTTTGAGTTTTATCAGTTGCTGCAGCCTGGTAGTAAATATCTGTTGGTGTTGTAAATCAGGTTCACTTGTGTTCATAAGCCAGCACCACAGTTGCATCTCAGTTACGGCATATGGCCATGCAGCTATATTTCTAAACAGGAAACGAAATTCAGCTCTTGTATTATCCTTCCTGTTGCCATTGCATCCTTCTGCACGAACAGCATGCATGGTGGTGCTTTAACATCTCTTGAGAAAGTCCTGCATTTAACAGGAGTGCACTTGGCATATGTAAAGTAAAGGCAGCACGTTGCTGGACAGGAACAAGGTCACCACTGTGCTGCCTACTTTGCCTGTGCCAGAGCCCTGAAAGCCCAAGCTGGAGCTGCTGCTACCCTGCAGAGTCCGGGTCGTGGCTACTGCTGTGGGAACAGAAGGGACGTGACTCTTCGGAAGACGCAGTTGCTGACTTCTTACAGGGCCCGTACTTCAGACTGGGAAGGCAGCTTTACTGTAATATATCTTAACTGTTAGATACTTTGTGTAATAACCCAGATCTTAGTGTGTTTTTAAAAGTTAATTTAAAACAAAAAATAAGCCAATGTTTGGGGGGTGGTAATTTTTGGTGAACTGCAGTTACCTTTCACCGAGTTCATCGTCATGATCGTGATATTCTGATCTACGGCACAATCCTCATGTTTTGCCTTTCAGTATTCTGTTATCTTTAGACAAAACTGACAAGTGCTCTTAGGGCTCCTGAAGGGCCTCAGGGATTTTGTTTACTGATTATGAAATTCGGATACTTCGTGTCTGTGTGTGTTCTCATGATAATTTTGTTTACCTATTTCGGGAATACAATGGAAGCATCCTAGGGAGTATCAAAAGGAAAAAGACTGATTAAAAAATGTAAAGTTTAAAACTGTGTGGCCTGTTTTTCCTTTCATTTAGTCTGACTTTACAGTGAATGCAGACTCAAATCTACATAAGCTTGACTCACGGTGGTTGTCATCATGCTCTAATTTACTCTCGTGCAACCCTAATATCAGTGGAGTGGCTCAGTGTGAAATCACAATCAGGCCAAGAACTTTTAAGATTTCTAGAAGGTGGCCTCAGGTATGTCATGAAGCAGTGACATAGAAAAGGAAGAGATACATGCTAAAGGTAATGAATAAAACAATAGTTGTACAAAACAAGGACAATATATAGGTTAGGTTTACAACTTCTTTTATATTTTTTTCCATACTATGGTAACTAAAAACAAAACAAAAAGAAGAAACATATCCTAGATACAGTGAAAAAAACAACAACAAAACGAGAGATTGCTTTCTCAAGAATTGATTTAACAAAGTTTTAGTCAGGTGTTTTTATCCTATGTTTCTGCAATATGTACAAATTTTAGGGAAGATGTTATGCTGCTAACTGTAGACTACTATTTAATCCTCTCATTTAAAAGTAAATGATGATGTTTTTTATAAAATATATATAAGTTAATATCAGTGGATCTATTTGCAAGGGTTAAACCACAACAGATTCAGAACAGTATTTTTCATGTTAAGTGAGTGTGATGAAGTATGATATTACACACTAATAAAGACACTCTGTTGACTCTACTGAGCATGAAGTAAAGCTTATAAAGAGGACAAGAAACTTGAGTCTGCAATAATGTTTTTAACTAAGTTGAACATATGCGTCCCAGACTCCTGGGGTCTTGATCTCCCAGAAAAGAAGTCAACTGGGTGGTGTCCTATGTCTTCTCTGATGCTTGCCCTTTCCTAATGAAGCCAGGCTTGGGACAGTAGGGAGTTAATGCAGCCAAGTTGTCATCCCCTTGTGAGTTGGGATATGTGCTTATGTCTGGTATATTTGAGGACCACCAGGTCCACTAGATTAAACATATCCAGTGAGTTTCTGTTACACTTTTCCTGCGAAAGGTGGCAATTTAGGTAGAAGTGAAAGAGTTTGAGTTTGTAATTCAGCTCACACGTAGAGGGCCCACAGGAAATTGGTGAAGAAATCTTGCCTCCAGAATGAACGTTCACACATTCCGTTTTTTTCTGGTCCCACAGATACATGAAAATCCTGCAGCATGTGGATATTCTACCTACCATATTCTCTCTTAGTTCATGAAGTTGCTGTCTCTGTGCTTATGGATGAAAACAGTGTGTTGTGCCCATTGGAATGTGTATGGGTGTTATTATACTGATTGCTAATTTCTTCTGAACCTGTAATTAGCTGCCTAGTCATTGCTATTGATAGCAATCAGCATACACTTGCACAGCAGGAGTATTATAAAGGTGTTTGACAAAGTAGCAAACAAACTATGCCAGCATTGATTTGGTGTCATCTTTGAATCAGATTCTTGGTTTAAGGGAACTGACTTTCATACTGCTCCAGCAGAAAATGGATTTAGAGTCTGGAAGGTTTTTAGGGGTTTTCATTCTGTAAAGAAATGTGCAGTAGATTCCATTCTACTCTGCCTTCCTGTTCTGCAGAGCAGTTGCATCAGGACAGGCCAAAGGCTGGAATAAATACAGCCAAAGCAGTATAATGTTCAATGTCACTGTTCAACAAAATAGGAAACATTTCGATAAATTGTTATGTTTATGGCATTGTAGGCTTTATTCTTTACTTCACTTAGTTGCAGATAGTTCCGGAGAGTGCCTTATAAAATGCTGAAGCTCATTATCTGGTGTAAGGTGTGAATGAACTGAAGGAAAGGGTGTTTTTTTTGTTCCTGAAAATGTATTATTGTTTTTTCTGCTTGAGTATGAATTGGACAAAGAGATTTTTTTTCTGGCACTTTGTGGCAAATCAAAATGCATGCACCTTACTGGTGCTCCTTAAGACTGAAATTCTTGTTACTTCCTTTCAGGTTTATATGTACCATGGGTGGCGATCAAGCACAGGTGATCATGGCAGTTGGAGTATTGATTAGGATTATTTTGGAACCTTACATTAGCTGAAAATTAGCTGGACCTGAGAAATTTCAAACTTCTGAGATTCCATAAAACAGCACTTTCAATAGCGTGTGTAGTTGTGACTACTCTCCTTTTCTGTATGGATGAGTGAACAGTCTCGTAACTACTTTCTGTTGTGCAGATGTGTGCCAGTATGCGATGAACAAGCCCCTGTAAAGCTGCGTGTCTATCTCTATCTGTTTTTCCAGTTTCTGTGCAGCTGTCTGGTCTACTGAATGAACATCACTGTTTTTTGCTCCTGTTAGTTATTTACAAAGTGTGATTTTAATTTCTCTTTGTCAGGAGGATATGGCCATATGATGATAGGAAAATTCAGGCTGGAAGGAGGTCTGTAGTCTGACTTCCAGCTCACAGCTGGGTGAGACTAGGTTGCTCAGGGCTTTATCTCCACGGTCAGAGATAGCACAAACTCTCTGGGTGACCTGATCCATTCCCTGACAGTCATCTGAGTGAGAAAGTGTTTCCTTTCTTGAAACAACATCACTTCACCTTCTGCCCATTGTTTCTCATCCTCTTACCATGCCACTGAAGAACCCAGTTCCATCTTCTTACTGGCCTCCCCATAGGTGCTGGGGGGCTGCAGCTAGATCCTCCTGAAGCTATGTCTGCCCCAGTCTGACCTGTTCCTTAAGGACCTTAAGGACCCTGTTCCTTAGCTTCTCCTTACAGAGCAAGTGATGCAAGACATGGATTCCATATGCATAAGGTTCCCCTTTTGGGGTAAAGTATTCAGGTTGCATGTTGTTATCTGTGTGTTGGTGCCTTAGTTTTAGAATTTTTAATGAAAGGTCCAGATTAAGTTCTGGCACTATTACTATAATTAGCAAAACATCCTGTTGCTTCAGTGGAGTGGGGTTTTCCTTCACTGTGTTTCAGATGGCTCTGTAGATAGTTTGCAGTCATTCACTTATTTAAAAGCTGTGATGAAACCTGGAAGAATTTTTCTGATTAAAAATATAAATTAGAACTGCTGTGTTTGGCAGAGAATACAATAAATGTGAACAGTGCTTAGTTACAGCGTGGTTCCTGGGGAAATTTGAGATGTCATAGTCTTTACACATTTTCTGGGGTGTTTCTTTTCATTGCAGTGGTTGTTGGGTTTTTTTGTTCTGTTTTGTTTTTTGAACAACCTGCTCTGAATATGCTTACCATCTCGTCTTTTTCATACCAGTTTAATATATTTTTGGATATCCAGTGCATGTGAAATGCCCTATGAGGAGATATTTTTTTCTGCTTCTTTTGTGACAGAAGAACACATCTGTCAACATCAAGATGCAGTCAGTTTAATAATAATAGGGGTCCCACAGGAGAACAGGAAGAAAATCTCTGTGTGAGCAGTTGTAAACTTGATGGATGCAGTATATCTTCTGATTTTCAGGCTTCTTGCAAAAATATTATTTCTAGGAAAAATTGATCTTGGGAGGTGGTAAGTGCAGGAGTTTATTCAGCAGGGCCCAGTAATAGCAAAACTTTTTGTGTGACAGGGAAATATTTTCTCTTTACAAATGCATATGCTATAAAACAGTAATATGAAAGAACCGTACCCCGGTATTTCACATGAGAAATGGTTGTCAACCTGCGGTATAATCGCAATGACAAATGCTTGTTTCATTCACTGGCAAAATTCTCATTAACAAAAAAAGAGGAACAGATAGAAGAGAGATAGTAGCCCAGTAGGCCTCTTAGAAAATAGTTGTCACAAGGCAAAATTAGCATCTCATTTCTTTCTAAAGGGCGGTCCCCACGTATCATAAATGTTTAAAGTGAAGCCTTGCGTGCCCCTGGTCATTAGGGATGAGGAGGGAATAGGGATGCTTGCAGGCTACGGCTGCCTTTCCCTTCACGGTGGCATTACCCTGAAGCCCCACGCTTTGCTGCGCCGACTCTCCCACTGAAGTCGTTAACCGCGGAGGGCAGAGGTGGGAGGGAGGCTGCTTTCCCTCTCCCAGGGCATTGGCACTACTCCTGCTGCCCTACAAGAAGACTGGGGACTTCATCGTTTATAACTTGAAGGCTGCGTTTTGCTCCTTGTCCTTTTAAGTGACGTAGTTGCTCCAAATATTCTCTTACCTGCACGGCGGTATCTGTGATTTGCTGCTATGGAAAGGACTGTTTAATGCAAACACAGTAGTGACAATACTGTTTTGATCTACTTTTTATTTCAAGTTGCTTACTGTGGTGTTCTACAGCAGCATGCCAAATCACATTTAAAAATGCTAATCAATGGCTGCACAGGTACATTTTAATGTGAACAATGTCCAGTTTTATCCCAGAGGCATTTTGTTCAGTTCAATGCAGAATAAACCGGCATAATATACAAATGAGTGAAACTTGTGGATGAAGATACATAGTTGTTATCAGCTTATCGCCTAGGATTTTTGGCTGGAATGATACTCGGAGAACAGGCCCTGATTTTTATTATGACTGAGTCCATCTTTCCTAAGCTTTATTTTCAGCTGATTGAATTGTTTTCATGAACATTAGTAACCCATTTGCTTTTACATTTTTCTTTTCAAAAGACTTGGGCTTTAGGGATTTTTTGTGTGTTTTTTTTTAAAATAAACTTGATTTAAAAAGAACCTCGTGCTATTTTTCAGAGGATTTTCAGATCACAGACAAGCAATGTTACAGAAATAGTAAAAGAATTGCGAAGTCACATGCTTAATCATTAGGTCTGATGGGGAGTGCAAAAATAAAAAAACCCAAACAATTTATTGATTGAACATTTTCCATTTATGCACCAAAAACGGCAGGGAGCATTTGGATAAAACCTATGTGGTTGTGTAATTAAAGACTGATCATATCACATGTATAGAAGGGGAGAAAAAAAAGTTTGTACAGATACAATTACATCTGTCATGTGTAACTTCTGTGAGTTGTCTTAGCAATGATGATAATATCGTCTGTTCCAGGACAGATGTTCCATAGCGTGAGCAGATTCTGCTTGTTTCTTTTACTTTTCCAGCTGCCAATCAGAGGTTTTTCTCACCTTCTGGGTACGTGCTCTCTAGATAATTCACACCTTTCTTCTTTCCTCCTCAGATGCCTCCCTTTAACCCAGCTTTTGTCTTTTATGTGTCTGAAACAGAGAGGTAAATCTAACTGCCATCATGGAGATGGGAGGGAAATTGAGGATAGGTGTTTTAGCATGCAGACGAGTTTCCTTTTGGGATTACTGGGAGCTGAAGCACTTGCACTTAAAGATTGATTTTTGCCCTATATTCCCTGAGCTGAAACATGTTCAGCCACTCTTTGTGGAAATAGTATATGTACAGTCTGCCCAGTGCTTCATCAAGGGCATGAAGGTGAGCTGTAAGTGCAAAAATTCAAGGGTATGTTAGAATTTGAAAAGGCTTCTAATTTAGACAAATTAGAGTAGATTTTCTCAGGGATAGCCAGAGCTATGCTTCCTGCCAAATGTATAACTCTGAAGTTCCTATTTATTTATTCATGCATTGAGAAAAAAGTGAAGCAGCCAATCTAAAATTAAGACTCTTTGCATCACAAATAGCTTGTGGATGGATACACAAAACATAATTTTATTTCCATTGGCTTGTTAAAGCATTGCTTGCAGTAAATCATAAACTTGTTTATATTTCTTCACAAGCTTGTTTATATTTCTTCACTGTTTGTAGCTCTTTATCATATAGTTTCTTTACTAGCTCCTTTTATCTTACCATAGTTGAACAATTATACAGGCCTTACAGGCCTTGATAACCCTTAGTTACCATAATAGAATAGTCTATAGGAATCTATAAGTTTTCACCAAAACAAGTCCTGATAGAGTTGCACTTTGTAGCTTACCAGTTTGAAGTTTTAGCAGCCTCTTCTACATTTGGCTGGCTGAACTGAAAACACAGACTATGTTTCTTAACACTTTTAGAGCTCCTAGAATCCTTAGGCAGTTAGACGTTTAAGTGGGATATTTGGATGTTTAACTTGAGCATGACAGCAGTTGAAGTTCAAAATGGTTGATCCTGTGCTGCTTTCATGAAAATAACCCAGTGATGGTGAATGGTTAGAGCAGTGCATTTTTTCAAGATGTTTATGTTTCATGTAACACTGAGAGTACAGAGACTCTGTGAGAATGAGGATCACAAAGTAACTGTCACTGCAGGGAAATCTCAGTTCACATTTGGGACATTTCCTAATTTGACTTCCTTGAATATCCCTCACTTTTGGATAGTTAGCATCTCACATTGCTGCCTGGTGTTTGTTGGGCAGATGTCTTTTTATGTGGTGTGCTATTTTAAATCATACAGCATAGCAGGCTATTTATTTGGTGCCAAAAAGTTAGTATTACCTTAACCTTATTACCGTGTCTGTGTTTCTTATTGAATTTGAGCTGTTCTGTTGTTTTGTTCCAGCCTTTTTATTAGTTTGGGATTCTTACTAGATTGGTTATTTTAAACAAATAGAAATGTTTATTGGTCAATACTCTGAATTTATGAACAGCATACTAAAAATCCCACTAGAATAAAGATTGTGAGATCACGTGTAGAACCCTCACAAAAAACTGGTATCTAGTCCCCATTTCGTCAGGTTTATGGATGCCTTGGAATATTAAATATGAACATGAGCCAGTAACATGCTGTTGCTGCAAAGAAGGCTGGTAGTATCCTGGGCTGCATTATAGACAAAGCATTGCCAGAAGGTCGAGGGAGGTGATCCTTCCCCTCTAGTCAGTGCTGGTGAAGCCACACTTGGAGCACTGTGTCCAGCTCTGCGCTCCGCTGTGCAAGACATGAACATACTGGAGAGGGGCCACAAGGATGATGAAGGGACTGGAGCACCTCTCCTATGAAGAGAGGGTGAGAGACCTGGGACTGTTCAGGCTGGAGCAGGGAAGGCTCCAGGGGATCTTACCAATATGTATAAATACCTGAAGGGAGGGTGCAAAGAGGACAGAGCCAGGCTCTTCTCAGTGGTGCCCAGTGACAAGACCAGAGGCAATGCGTACAAACTGAAACACAGGAGGTTCCCTTTGAACATCAGGAAATACTTTTTTACCGTGAGGGTGACTGAGCACTGGCACAGGTTGCCCAAGGAAGTTGTGGAGCCTCCATCCTTGAACATATTCAAAAGCCATGTGGGCACGGTCCTGGGTAACTGGCTGTAGGTGGCCCCACTTGGGAGGGCAGGTTGGACCAGGTGACCTACAGGAGTCCCTTTCAACCTCAACCATTCTGTGATTCTGCAAGGTTAACTGGAATCTTGCCTTTGTCTAAGGTATATTTCCTAGTGTAATTGGTATCTTAAGTTTCCGTATGAGAGGAAAATGTGCAGTTAGGGACTGAGCACGTCACTGTTTTGGGTGTGGTTTATTTGTCATTCATTGTTTATTCATATCAAGTCCTATACAAATATGGAAGATTTCACAGTTTATATTCCACACTAAAGTACATAAATATAGCTTTTCCTCTATGGGTATGTGCAGTAAAATTCTGTTGACAGCATTTGGTGTGGCTCAGTCTAAACTGACTAAATTTTACCAATTCATACCTACAGAATTTGGCTTTAAGTATGTAGAAAAAAATAATTTCATCTGTGGTATTTGATTCCCACAGGTGGATTCAAGCAGTAATTAATTTACAGTTAATAGTATAAAAATCTGCAGCAGATATTAAACAGCAGTGGGCCTACATTTTTCAGCCTCTGGTTTTCAAATGTGATTTTCACTAGCAAGAATTGCATGTTTCACATTACATTGTAATGCGGGTATATTTTTAGCACAGAATATTTTTAATCCTCAGTAGTAACAACGTTAACTTTGCATTTCCGTAATTCTGCTTCTTTGTTTTTGTTGTTTTTTATTGTTTTGCTTGTCTTTTTTTCTGTTCAACTGATGTTTGGGGTAAACTGGAACACTGCGTGATAAGGGCCTAAAATTCTATTTTAAAGGACTCTTGTTTTGTCATCAAAAAAGCATAGGCGTACCTGTGCCACATGCTACCCAGTACAGTGGGACAGATTCAGCCACACGGTGAAGAGTGGCATCATGAGCACTTCTCCCATATTTGTAGTGCTACTTTTGCACAGATAATTTCACCTCATTTGGAAGTTTGTATTTTCATGGTAGGTGCACAGGGCAGGTTAGAAAATAGGGCTGAAAAATTATTCTAAGCTTTTATCATCTGCCTTTATAGGCTACCACACCAGTAAAATGCTGTTGGAGTCCTGGGAGATTGCTTCAGAGCGTTGTTCTTCTTAAGGGTTAAAATGTTCCTCCAACTCCAGCCTAAATATATTCATATCCCATCACAGCCTTCTGCTCTGGTGCTTTTGCATGGTTTTTAATTTAAAGAGGTCTCCTTTTCTGGTGCTCATTTCTTTCTCTCATCTATTTGCAGAGAGCAATTATAGTCTTTCTGACAGTGAGCAATCTACACAGGCTTAGTCTTCTCTTATATCAGCTCTTCAGCCTGTTGATCTCAGTATCTATTCCAGATGCTCACGTTCTTTCAACGTGGGTTGCCAGAACTCTGTATAATACTCCATGTGTGTGCTTACTGTGCCTGGTACAATATTTTTTGTTCTCAGCTTCAGCTGATTACATCTTACCTGATAGCATCATAAGATTCCATTTGCCTTTTGCCACACTAGTGCCTTACATCATGCCTGCAGCAAAACTACAAAAGTGTGTCTTCCTCTAGTTTCATTTCTATATAGTGAATTTCCACCTCACAGCAGAAGTTCATGTTACTCCCTGTGCATGTAGCCTTGTATTTTGAGCTGTTTAGTAATAGTAAGCTGCTTCCAGTCTTCAGTCAGCTCACTTTCATTTATTTTTAAGATATTCTAATTCCATTGTAATGGTGGTTCCCAAATATGTGTCACTGGTAAACTTTATAAGCACGGTTGTGATTTTCCTGCCAAAATTATGGCTGAAAATATTAAAGACTTAGACTTAGTCTTTGAGGAACTCTGACCTTTTTTCCTACGTATATCAGCATTTAAGGAAGCTCCTTCATCAAAGTAGTCCTGTTTTTGACATCTCTACCCACACAGTAACTTGCTTTGTGAGCAGTTTCAGTTGTAGATAGTGGGACAGCTCTCTGAGCAAGGTACTGGTCAGCTTAAGAGTGCCAGAATTTGTCATGTATTACTTGGTAGAGAAGTATCCCATTTAAAATATCAGTGGTGTATTTTTTAAGTGAGGGATAGTCTGTTTGGAGACAGGTGTGAAAACAAAGGAAATCAGGTGAAGGTGTGAAACCATTGTGAATGTGCCAAAGTATATTCAAATCTTTTGTGAAGGCTGGCATTCAGAAACAGCAGATGGTTATGGCTCTGAGAGGAATAGCCACATAATCTAAGGCCGTGATATATTTGTACAAGACCTCTGTTGGAAAGATGTATGCACATACAGCTTGTACGCACTTCTTCACTCCTAACATCTCTTCAGCACCTCCATAGGTACCAGCCATCATCCTGGTTCTGGAATGTTTTAAGTATCAGTTTGTTTCAGCAGAATATGCTAGATTGCTTTTTTATTATTATTATTCAAGGAACAGTGATGAAACATAGGAGTTAGCATTTCTCCCAGAACTGAATTCTTGTATGTGCTCATATGTATTTTTGGTTTATTACAATTCACACTTGGAAGAATAATTAATTTGTAAGGTCCAGATGTGACCCTGAGTTGGAAGATATTTGTGTATAATTTTATACATATAGTGAGAAATTCTTATGACTGTTTTAAGTAACATAGCACATTTGTTACTAATAATACGTAACAGTTTTTCACAAAATCATAGAGCCAAAGAATAGGTCAGGCTACAAGGGTCGTCGAAAGATTGTCTGATCTAGCCTTTTGTGGGAAAGGGAGCCTAGATGAGATTATCTAGCATCTTGTCCGATGGCATCTTGAAAAGCCCTAGTGATGGGGACTCTACCGCATCCCAGAGGAAGTTGTTCTCACTGTAAAAAATGTATTTCCTATATCAAGATGAAACCTCTCCCAGTGCAACTTTTACCTGTCGCCCCTTGTCTTCTCCATGTGGCTTCTCTCTGTGCTCTTTGTAGCCACCCTTTAAGTTCTTAGCCATTTCTTAAGTTAGTTCTTAAGTTCATTCACTTCTACTACTGAACCTATTGAGTTGAAAATAACTGAATTTGTAAAGAATGCATAATTTAATTCTAAATTTATTTAAAATTATCATGCCTCCAAGCATTGAAAAATAGTAATTGCATTCTTTCCCTTAGGTAGACTTTTGCAGAGCTTCGTGTCTACAATATGTGTAACTATAGTAAAAATGACCTCAAGAGTAAAACTGCCGAGACTTTCCACAGAATAAGTAGAGTATTCTACATTTCTGTAAACCTCAAGTAAATCATTGTAATTTCACTGAGTTTAGGCATAAACAGAACCAAGATATTATTGTAGAATGTCTTTTCTGTAAGACGAGCATCACTATGTAGATTTTGGGTTTCTGCACAGATTTATGTATGAGTTACAGATGCTGCACCCTTACATCATGATTTAATCTCTTGGACAACATGCGCCTAGTATGTCTCCATTAGTTTTGATTTATTTCAGTAGATTCTGAGCCCTTCCATGCCCAAGTCGAATTTTCTCCACTGCTTTTAGCGTATTGAACTCACTGTAGGCATAGAAAAACAGTAATCTTATAATTGGTAGTAGTAATTTGCTCCATGCAGTGCATTTGGTGCAGTGCATTTAAGTTTCTGTGCCTTATTAAACAGAAACATTAAACATTCAAATTCAGAGATTTTTGCACAAAGACCAGGTCATAGTGCTTAATGTTGTGAATAGTCCTATTAATGTCATATAATATTAGCAAATCTACTGAAAATCAGCTACAACTGTTAGAGTATTACCAACCTGACATAGTTGGCTTCAGGAAAACAAAGCTTTCCATTGTTTTAGGAGCTCAAGTAAATGCCATACAGTGAATAAAAGATGGAATTGGAGCCTATGCTTTCGATTTTCAAACATATGCTACCTTCAATCTGATCTCATAGATATTTTTGTATAACTGCATGTGAAGTACTCTTCTTGACTGTAGAATGACTACTTAAAGCCCTAAGTAACAAAGATACTTGTAGACATACTGGTACTGATCTGGATAGATTTTAACATTTTTAAAGACCACCTTTAAATAATTTGTTGTGAGTACTGCTTGTCTTTAAGACTTCCATTAAAAACTAAATTGTTTTTCAATAAGACATGTTTTGTTCCACCTGACTTTGTAAAAACCTCTAGGGGAGTGGAACAACAACATACAAAGGTTATTATACACAGGCTTTTAATGTCAATGGAAAGAACTGCTGCAAAATGTGTAAATGGTAACAGATGCCAGCTGCAGACCTGCAGTGAACTGAAAGAAACACAAGTATTTGTTTACATCTTTTTTTTTTTTTTATTAGGGTCATTGCAGATGCTACTGTAGTAGATACAAAGTTTATAGGAAAGAGAATGTTTTTTCATCAGTGTCTTTAAGTTTTTATGAAGAATTTATTCTTAAACTGGTGTGCCTATTTATTTGCATGGATGGATTGAAATTTGAGTGCAATGTAGAATAGTTATTCTTATGAATGAACCTCACGGGATTTTCTAGATTTCTAGCTGATTTGTCACTACCCAAACGATCTTCTCAAGTATACAAGGAAATATAAATATATAAGAAAAATAAGTATTTAAAAGAACAAACGTCAAGTTGACTCTGATTAGTTGTATCAGGCTGTTTTCACCTTGTGTATTGGTTCAGGAAATGATACGTGCGTGTGAACACTAAGTTCACTGTCACCCATGCCAGACTGGTGAATAAGCAGACACCTGTAGAGCAGCAAATTCTGAATCTTTCAGAAAGCACTGAAGCCATTGCACATAATCATCTCAAATGTTGAGAATCCTGATTTTAGTTAGTATCTTCTTCAGCATACTGCTTTTAAAAATGAATTAAATGAGCTCATAGTGGTTTTCTAATAGGTGTTCTTTCTATTTTCGACTGTATTCAGTTCAGTGCAGATACTATGAAAGTGAGTAATATATTTACAGACACATGGAGATTAAGACAACAGTCAGTGGAGATGATGAGTATAACAGTAGTGCAGCAGCACAGGTAGAAATGCAGTAAACATAAAATGCAAATACATTAATTGATTAGTTCTGAATACGTTCTGCTTCTACATGTGGAGAAGAACAAAATGCAGCCTTTCCAGGCAAAATATGGAGCAGAACAATTTAATTACACTTCTTTTTTTTAGTGAATCAAAACACAAAATAGGAGCAAGTGTGCTACAAGGACTGGGCACAGGAGAGATGCACAAAGTCATAAAAATGACATTTTGGGCATATCTCTCAATCCACTGCAGGTATCATATGTTGTCATTTGTTTCTCCAAATGCTGAGGGAAGCCCTTCTGATCAAAGTGAAGAGCAGTTACAGGCAGCACAGTTACGTACAGACTATGTCCTGGCTTCTGAGGATCAGGGTTATACCAGTGCACCATGCAGTGCACCATGAGCGGACAGGTTCATACTCTGTTCCTTCCTGTGAAAACCAGAGCACGGGAGAGTGGGGCATAATGTGTGTCTGGATGGAGCAGGAACGTTTGACATGTGCAGATGAGAATATGGGCACAACAGGGCAGGACCTTAGGTTTAAGGACTGGAAGTCTCCCAGGTCCCACAGTATAAACGTATTCTGTGACAGCCTAAGCACCGCTGTGAGATGAAGCCAACAGCCCGAGTTAAAGCACACACTCTCTGGCGCTGGCTAAACTTCTGGGTTTCCGGGTTTCAAAAATTTAAACCACTGTGCTGACCACAGCAAGTGCTTCCAGAGACACTGATCGGTGAATGTGCTTATATAAGAATATATTGACTAAGAACAAAAGAAGAGACATTGATTTGTTTGCTTTGTATTTGATTACACCCACATATTTTTTTAAAATGCAAGCTTTGGATAATAAATTGAATCATTCCATATATCTTTCTAACTAGTGGCCGAACAGACACCTTCTCTGTCTTAGAAACGAAGGGAATCAATGAGAAATAAGTAAAATCAAAATGCATATTTTGTAAATACATTTCAGACAGTAAAAGCAGAAAGGTCTCAGCAGGGTGCCACTCGCTGTCCAGCAGCACGCTGCACAGCGGGCAGTGTTTCTGCCGCCCTGAGGCTGCTTCTCCCCACTTCGGTCTCCTGTAACTATTCCACCAGTACACAGGGTTTTTTTTCTCTACTTCCACTCTTCCAACTGACATAAAACCTTTGGCCCCCAAACTACTGTACTAAGGTTACATCTAGATTGAGCAACGGCATATGCCAGTGCAAACCCCAAAGAACCAATCCCCATCTTTTTCCCTAGTAGGGGTTTGGCCAAGGATGACTGGTTGCCTTCTGGCCCTTGCGCATGGATTTCCTTTCTGCAAACACTGATGGGGAGCAGACTGGTGCTCAGTGGTGTAGCAGGCTGGTGTGTGCACCTAGATCTCAAAGCTTGGAAACTTGGATAATAGATCCGTTAGTGGGACTGTCTGAGATAAAACACATTCAATAGCAGCATATATCCAAAAGCCACACTTTGACAAATCCTGTCTTTCTCCTCAGAATTTAAAAAATGGAAAAGTCCTAAATGCATGAGGCATTCAAAAATATATTCCTATTCTTTGCAACGGTACTGCTAAGTCTTGCTGTCCACTGCATTGCAGTGGCTGCTGAAATAAATTTTTCCCTCTTTCTTACTTTGTTCCCACTGTCCGTAGCTCATTCATCCTTTTATTTTTTCCTAAAGTGCATAGTGATAGTGTTAAACTTGGCAACTTACAAACAATACAATAGCTTTAGAGCTACCACCAAAGGTTTTTGGTTGGTTGTTGTTTTTTAAAAAGTGAAACTATCCTGAAATTGTGCAGCAAAAAACATTAACTGGAGACTTAAAGGAAAAGAAATGAGCCTGCATTGCCTCTGTGCAGTGCTCCTGAATGGGGTAATCCATCTGTTATGGAAGTGTTGATTAAACTGTGTAGCTTACAATATTGCTAAGTAGAGTCTCCATATTATTGCTTTGACTCTGCAAGCTTTTCTACAGCTGCTTTAAGTTAAAAATGTCCTTAATGAAGATGGAAATTGCTGTATAATGTATCTTACTGGAAGCTTTAGAGAATTTATGCCATACTGCTGACCAAACAAACTTTCGCAGCGGGGTGCTGTTCCCCGCTTTCTGTGCTGTGTTGTGATCTCAAGTGACATCTTGAAGCATTGCAGGTGGTTTGGCACACTTTTCTGCACTTCCGAGTTGTTTTAGCAGTGTTCCTAAAGGTGCCAAAGGCCTGGAAAACAAAACAAAGCAAAAAGCTCCTTGGTGTTTTTGAGACAGAACTATCAAAACTGAAGAAAACACAAAAGGAAGCTGAAAATGAGGAGCTGTGAGCAACTTGAATTGAATTTCACTAAAGTGAGAAACACAACAAAGCCCCAGGTTATCAGGTCACTGAGAATCAATCAAGATGCTTTTATTAGACATGTGTGAACTCGGCTGTGTCGTGTCTCTCACTCTGTGTGTGAGACTCTTCCTTGTGTTACCTTGCGGCAGACCCCTGTATTTGCAACCCCGCGCTGCAGCCACCTTCCCGCCGTCCGATGATCCCCGAGCACCTGAGGCAAGAGGTGCTCCGCGTGCGATCTGCTGCTGCACACCACGCACCTGTGGCACGTGGAGCTCTGCAGCCGAGGAGGGGCGGCTGCCGCAGCCGGCAGGCAGGGACCGTGCTGCTCAGGAAGCCTGTCTCTACAAAGGCTCTGCTAGAAAGCACGCCGCTGCTCTCTGGCTATTGATGTATATATACGAGATGCATTGGCTATTGATGTATATATACGAGATGCATGGTACTAGCCATTACGATATGCATGCATGATGAATATTTCAGCAGCGTATTCATGACTGTCTGGAGATACGTGGTTGGTTTTGGTCATCTTTCAAAATAATTTGTTCTAAATGTTCTTAAGTAAATATATCCAATTACATTTGTCTTTTTTTTCCTAATCAACCTAAAAATGCAGTCTGTTGGTGGTGCTTTAGGAGAGAAAAGGTTTGTAAAAATACGAAGATATTTCCAGAGAATTAAAGGAAGACATTTGATTAAATAAAACCAAACTTTCTTGCAACGTTTCTTTCAGATGCAGAATGATCTTGTCAGAGTCATTGTGTTTTGCAAAAACAGAAATTTGAATTTGACCTCTATAACGATACATTTACTGTAATGGCATACTAAAAGTGGGCCTTTTATTCTCATTTCAGTGTTGTGCGCTGTTGGCCCCTGTGGGTGAACAGCATACGAATCTCCGGTTTCATAACTGCCTTCATTTTACCAGGGCAAACCAAAGTCTGTTCAACTGCTCTGGTGCTCTGGTTGAATGAAATAGGAAGTACTGCATATTATCAGAAATTTCAGTATGTTTCAGGCTGATCTAGGTGCATTCCAAAAATTCTACACATCCTGACATACATTTCATCTTTCCTGTACAACAGTTCAAATATATTATTAAAAGCTAAGTGGCCTACATGTCTGTTCGGATTCATTGCTTGCTATTTCTTCCACTTCACTGTTTCAGTTGCAAGGCTGAAGGACATCCATGTCTAAATAGAGTATGCAGTGACGAACCCAAGTGGCTGCTTTTAAAAGCTGCTTTCCTGTGTGTGTATGACAACCTAGAGAAGGGCTATGCCATTCAGCCATTTTTATGCTTACTGAGCAGTATGTTGTTACAAAAGCACTGGTGAGAAGACTGCATTGCTTTTTGCAGCCACACATCTTGCTGCTTTAGGATATCGGCAGTGTAGTTGGGTTCTCCCAGTCCCTGGATGAATTATTCAGGCTCTTGACATCAGAAGTTTCTGCTAGCGGATTGGCTGGTGCTCGGATAATAAAATCTTTCCACAGGAAAACAGTGGAGAAGGATGATGGCAGTGAGACCAGCAGAACTGCTACTTCCAATACAGCTGGCTTTGTCTGGCTGTTGCATCTCCGCAAGACTATATAAAGATGTGTTTAAGGTCTAGCTTCACGCGAATTCTCCAATAAGAGCAAGTGGAGGGATTTGTGTAAGAGGCCTGCGTTTCCAGTGAAGGGAAAAAATCAGATTGTTCTTGAAAAATTACTTCTGGCTGTATTCTAAAGCAACACTGCACAGTACACGAGACAGGAGCAGCAGCAGCCGCAGCCGCAGCAGCAGCAGCAGCAGCAGCAGCAGTGCTTATGGCTCGCTACAAAGGTGCTGGTGGCAGAAATGTTGCATCGTTAAATCTGCTTCCTGGGTTCTCTCAGTATCGGCAGGGTAAGTGGTGCAAATAAGGAGCTGACAGCCCATGCAAGTGGGGAGCGCGTAAGAAACTGTATGACACATGCATCTTGTAGGTAGAGATAAACAGTACCTCTGCAAAGAATTTACGTCAGTTCAATGAATTTCCAGGGAGAATTGTGAAAAGCGTATCTATCGTGGCATTTGTAAAATCGATCCACTAACTTGTATTATGTTCAGACAGAGGTTTTACAGTGGTAAAATCTGTTCCTTTGAAACCTATACAAAATAAGTGCTATAAAAAAAGGAAACTTTATTATTAATAGTATGCTCTTTATGAGCCCTATTAGTAGTTCTCAATAGGGCTGATAAAATATATATTGCTCATAGATATTCCCTTGAAACAGATTATTTTGAAAGGCTATTTCTGCTATTTGTTGATAAGGCTGGAACTGAGTATGTGGTAAATGTTTAGAAGCCGGGAGCTGGTTCTCTGATTTCCAGTTGTTGTCAGAAGGCTGCTTCTTAAATCATCAGGATGCACTGGAACTGCAGATTAGGGAATCATTTTCACTCATTTCTTTGGTCAGAAGTTTCACTTCTAAAGGCCCAGTTCTTTTCTTTTGGCATGCCGTTTTTGTATCGGGGTTACTGGGGAATTTTGGGTGGCAGAGGTGTGAATGAAGCCAGAGCTGGACTGATTCTGTGTGTTCTCCATCTCCATCCCCACACCTGCTCACACACAACCCAATTCAAGTGTGCAAGTACTTTCATTGAAATGAATTGGGCTACCTGTATATATAATTGCTTGTCAGAGCAGACCTGACATTTACTGTATGTCACAAAGGAAATATCTTATTCATGGTTAGAAACCCTACAGTGAGAAGTCTGTTTTCCAGAATGTAGAAACATCGCATATAAAGACGCAACACCCCTTGCCAAAAATAGTCGGTACTGAGTAAAGCACAATGCAGTATTTCAAGTGATATTTTTCATAACTTGCCTGTCAGTGCAACAAGTAGGTTTCTGAGAACGTAATGAATGTTTTTAAAATGATGTAGGACAGCCTGCCCAATGAAATCGAAGAAAAAGAAGATAAAGCATGCAAAATTACTTTCTTAGACATGAATTGTGCTAATCTAGTAATAGATTAGCTGGAGAGAGATGTGTCTTTTTTTCCTCTGTTATTTTTTATATGTGAGATATTGTTTGAATGTAAATAAAATATAAAATCCCAGAGTCATAATGCACAAACACTTTTTGGGAGCTCATATGAGGTAAGGGAGCCATCGTTGTCCTGCTTAAGAACATTTTGGCTGATGAATTTTGTGCTGCAATTTGTATCTTTATGTACCCTCATTGTGGAGCAGCATTATGTGAGTGTAAATCAGGGGCCTTAGTAGTAGTAGTACATCAAACTTAGTTATCTATTCCAGAGCTTCAAAGGGGATTAAATAATATTCCCTTTTAATTTTACAGATGTGAAAGAGATCAAATCACTATGCAGTGCTGCACAAGTCAGTAGCAAAGGCAGTATCTAAAATTAGATTTTCCATTTGTAGGTTTTGGGACATGCATTTGTTCTTACAAAAAGGAGATACCTAACAGCAATTTTATTTATTTGGATTTTCTGTAGGGGAATGAAAGTGCTCATTCAAACTGATGTTGGCAATAATATGATTTGGTTTTCAGTGAAATAGGTATTTCCTTTTATCTTTGAAAGAAAAATCCTGAACGTAGATAACTGAATGCCACTGGTGTGAAATTATTCCATGTGTCAAACCCGATTCCCCACAAGCAAGGGACAGGACTTGATGGTTATGGCTCTGTGACTTTCTTCCCTCTGCAGCCATGGCCCTGGCTGCTGAAGCTGGAGGAGCTCATTCAGGATCTATTTTTGTCTATGCAGCTGGCATCAGTCCCTGAGGGACTAGCTGAGAATCAGTGAAATTCACTATAAATCAGACAAGTGCTTAAAGACAGGACTAAGGGAGGAAGTAAGTAGCAGTATAGAAACTGCCTGAACTAGCTAGTGCTTCCTCCCTGTCTGGATCTCCCAGAGGACAAATAAGCTTGATAATGCAATTTCAAATCCTTAATTCAGTATTATAAACATTTGCAAATGTACATGCCAAGAGTATTTTTTCTAAGTCTCTAGTTGATTTTCTAAATAAAACTAACTTGACTGTCAGAGACATGGATTCTAGTTAAAATGTACTGAGAAGTTCTAGGTGCTCAGACTTTGGGTAAGTATAATATGGACTTAGATGTCAAATTTGTCTTGGCATTCAGATTTGAAATGGTGTCTTACAGTTCTTTCACTCATTAAGACTTGAACTTTGCTGTGAAGCGCTACAAATAGTCAAGTGTCAGAGCATTATTATAAGAATACGAAGTATTTGTTATGGGTAGTTACAGGCAAAATTAACTGTCTAGAGAAAACATAGTGGCATTTCTGGCAAATGCAGAATGTATTTGTTGTCAATAGAGATTATTATTCTTCCATCATGTAAATCCAAAAGGATTCAGCAATGTCTAATCAAACTGATTTCCTTTTTTTCTCAGATGAGCAAGAGTCAGTGCAGAAAAGGACTTTCACAAAATGGATCAATACTCATCTGGCTAAGGTAATATATGGCTTTGAATTTTTTTTTTTTTAATCAGACCTTTTTATCTATGTCTGTAGAGGCCCTGGAGTATAGAATGTATAAGATTTGGCTGAGCAGAATGGCATAAACTTAAAAAGGGATCCCCGTTGTCACCCTAGAGGATGAATCTGTTTCAGCATGATGATGGTCACCTGCAGTGTTGTGAGTAGTGTCTACAAGCTCCTTTGGCCAAAACTGCAAGGTAGCACGGTAGCTGCTATCTCAGCCAGAGGAAATATTTGAAACTGCTTTCTATGAAACAGAAGTATTAGCCTTATTACATACAGTATATTTGAATAAAACTTGAGTCACTTGTGTGGTTTGATAGAGGTATCCTGAACTGGTCACAAACCTGAATAGTGTGTCATGAATCCAGTGCTGAATTAATTATCTGATGCATCTTGGGATTTATCATGAAACTTGTTGCTTCTTCGTACCACAATCTAAAACTCCTTTTTTGGTTTTAGCAGAATACAGACAGTAATTTACACACAATTTAAGAAGTGTTAAGTTACATCTGGTACCACCTTTATCTGACAACATAAGCAGTGAGATTTAATTTGGCATTTACTGGAATTTTCACACAGCACAGCTCTAACCATAGTTATCAATTAGCCCAATAAATTAAAATACTTAAACACCAGAGGTGCTCTTTGAAATGCATATTTTTAAATCATGAAGACTAATGAACTTGAAAATTGGGCAAGGAATAGCTGCAAGAACACTGGTTTACCTTCTGTGTAAGGAGTTGGCTAATAATGCCCTCAAAAATGAAGAGAGCAAAGCAGGAAGCCCATATAATGCTATATCATGTGTTTTGGTGTAATGAGACTGTATGGTATGGCAACAGCATTTATTTACATTACTGAAGAATGCAGTTGAGGAATTTACTGTGAAATGAAACTGCACTGACATTGTGAAAATCAACTGCAAGTACAAAGCTTTCTTCAGGACTTCTTGACAGTGGGTCCTCACTGGGAATGGGGTCTGTCCCCCCATTCTCTTTGGAATATTTGGAAAAGGTCCCCATGCATCAGAGAACTTAAGCGCTCTGTATATGTTCCATTTACTTCAACCAAGATGGAAAGAAATTCAGTATTTGCTCAAGTGTTAGCAAAGCAGGCCATGAACATATGTGTCAGAGGAGGAAAAGAACTCATTTCATGTTTTTCTATTTCCTAATTGTATTGCATAATTAAGAATTGATCGATAATAATTGACAATTAGATATATGTATATATTGTTAGGAGTGTGTATATTTATGTGTGCGTATAATGATAATTTGCTAGTAATAACTGTCTAATCCTTGGGAAGAGACAAAGTTGTGGTGGTAGCTCAGTTAAGATATTTTGCTCTGGATTGAGAGTTGTGAACTTTACCTTTACTGTACTAGTCCCTTTGGGCCATGAGTGCTCAGGTAGACCTTTTGAGTTGTGTGATCTAGGCATATATTTCTTTACTAGGTCTGGTATTGTAAAGGCTGATCAAATACATTCAAACCAAGAAGTTAACCAGCCACAGCCCTCACTTTCAGCTTCCTGAGCTACCCTGTAGCAATTGGTCTGTGTTAATTCACCCTTTAACAGGAAAGTTGTTTCTATAGTACTTTTATTGATGGCTGTCAGCCAGTTGGCCTCACTGCCTAAGTCAGATGTATAGATTAGCTGCCTTTGCTTCCCATTTATGCTGTTATACCGCTGCAGGAGAAGCACTGTTTATAGAGATAACAGAAGAGGAGAGACCCATGCCATTCAATTTTTTAAGTTTTTAAAGCTTAAGCTTTTATATCTTTCCTAGTCATGTTTTTTGGAAAGTGTGGAAATCTGTTTTCTGAGTTCATCACAGCTGTAGGAAATACTGATGGGTCTGTGAAATTCGCAGGACTCCCCTTGCACTCGTGCTCTGAATTGTAACCCAGAAATTCAATATTTAGGTTACTTGATTCTTGTGAAAGATTGTTCCGGTTTTTATTATGTCAAAAGAAATTGGAAAGCTGCAACATCTCTATTGTCTGGAGGCCTTTGAAATGTGATAAGGAAAATTCCTGGAAGGAGACCCACTTTGAAGCAACGGTGTCTGCATTCTGCTCTCGCCTTTGAACCCAAGAAAATGTGGAGCACCTGTCAAAATGGTGCCTAGTGAGGAACACCATGAAGCGCTGGCATCACACCTATAGCAGAGAGACAGCAACACACACTTCTGCCTGTGGACCTGTGTGTGTTAAAGCCAGTGAAGTTACACTGGGTTTAAATAATATGGGAGGAGATGTAGGAACAGACTGGGTGCAGGTGCCCAGATGCTGGCGGCGAGGGGCTGCAGGGGTGGCCTCTGTGAGGAGAGGCCGGGGCTGGACACAGAGCGTTTCAGCTGGCTCCAGTGGACCCCACTGCAAGACATGGCTGAGCCCCTCAGCCAAGCTGGTGGTGCCTCTAGGAAAGCGTATTTAAGAAAGGGCAAAATGCTGCACAGGCAGTGAGAAGTGAGGGAAAACAGTGTGAGAAACAGCCCTGCAGCCCCCATGGTGAGAGCAGAAGGAGGGGAGGAGGTGCTCCAGGTGCCCAAGCGGGGACTGCCTCGAGGCCCCGGCGGAGCCCACCCTGGAGTAGGCTCTTGACAGCAACTGCGGTCTCTGGAGAGGAGCCGATGCAGGAGCAGGGGAAAAGTGTGAGGAGGAAGAAGCAGCAGAGAGAAGCTGTTACGGACTGACCAGAACCCCCATTCCCCATCCTCCTGCGCCTCTCGGGGGATAGAGGAGCTGGGATTGAAGGAGTGAAGTAGAGACTGGGGAAAATAGGGGTAGGTGGGGAGGTGGTATTTTCAATTTTGTCTTTGTTTCTCACCATCCAAATCTATTTTATTTGGAAATAAATTAATTTTCCCCAAGCAGAGCCTGTTTTGCCTGTGGCGGTAATTGGTAAGTGATGTCCCTGTCTTGATCTCGACCCACAAGCTGCTTCATCTTGTTTTCTTCCCCTCTCCTGTTGAGGAGGGGGAGTGAGAGAGCAGCTCAACCCAACACAAGGTCATATAACTGTTACCCACATAATTATACGTGAACTTACAGAGTTACTTTTTTCAAAGGCATAGCCGTTTTCTGGTGTGGGTGGGTGGGGAGGTGGGGGGGGTGTGGGTGTGGGTGTGTGTGATCGCAGTTTACAATGTAATCCAAAATGCAATCCAGAGTTATTGGGCTGAATTTGACCCAATACATACAGGCTTCGAAATTGACAGTAAATTAACTTCAAATTGGCTCTCTGTTTCATTCCTTTCATTTTTGGAGGAAAGTTTAATAGTTGCAATTTTTACTCATCTAGTAAAATTAGTAATGGGAAAAGTAATAGGAGGAAATAAGAAAAAAACTGAAAACTATAGTTAAAATCTGCAACTCTAACACTGTGGCTGTCTGGAGAAATGTTGCATTGTGAATGAGTATGAATGTTTTTGAAAAAGTGCTGGTGAGTAACTGCATGAAACCTCAAAACCAGGAGAAATGAATGTTTGCTAAGCAAAGATTGATGGGGTTTCACTGCAGCAAATTGAAAGATGGCTTTACTGATGGCAAAGGAAAGGAAACTCTGCTAAGAGTTTTCATCCTTATACTGTGTTGGCTGAGTAGAGCAAAGGAAGACTAAAAAAAGAACAGGTTTCTGACTTTGTGAAGGGTAGTGATTTGAAAGAAATGGAAATACAGAACTGATTTGATTGTGTTAGGTAGAACTGAGAACAATTAATAATTTGAGAATATAAAGCAGGATGTGGTAGTTTGTCAGGGTTTGCTATGAGTAAAAGATTCTTCACTGCTAATCTTTAAAATCTTAGTGTATGCTTTTCTTTTAAAAAGTCATGCTCTAATTGAAACAGAAACGAATTCAGTAACTAAGTTAAGCCCATCAAGTAGATTAAAAAAAAAAAAACAAACAACCCACATTTTTGGCTTTTTAACTATAAAGTTAAGAATGGGTTTGAGAATATGGATACAAATAAATAAGAATGAACAAAACAGGTAAATGAAATGAGAGTGAGCCAGTGAATTGAACTTTACAAAAGGCAGTAGGAGCGAGGTACAATTTTTTAATTCTCTCTTGCTCTTAGAATAGAACGATATCATTTAAAAATTATGTTTCCTAATCCAAAGGTATATTCTTCCACAAGCAGAAGACAGTAAAGGACTTGGCATCAGCTAATTACGTGACACCTCAAAGAAAGATTGAGGTAAAACAGTCCTAGTGCAAGCTGTGTATGACAACTAACAGGTAGTATAATGCAGGTGCATTTTGGGTCAGCTGTTAGCAGTAGGCTGCATCTGTCCCTCTGCTGTCTGTCTCCCTAACCCCAGCTGAATCTGTTCTGTGATTCGGACTCGGGAATCTGATGAGACTCAGCAACTGGAAATCGTCTCTTTCTCTGCTACCCACCTGCAGAAATTGGGGTGCAAGCTACCAAATGAATGTGATCTATCTTTTGGCCATCGTGTTTAATTTTTGTGCATCTGTGCAGTTCTACTAATGATAAATAAGATATGCATGGGTAATAGGACAGGAAGTTTTCTAATTGCATGTTATTTATTCATATTTCTCTCAGGTTCTAGAACTGAACCTCCCTCCTCTCAGCCTTCAAGGACAGAAGTAATTTGAGTATGCTTCTGGGTATCTTTTGAGGCATCTTTTCAAAGTCTAAGTTTAAAATACAGAACACAGTTACACCAAATATGTTCAAAAAGGAGACATTAGATCCATTCAGAACACCAATTACTTAAATGTTTTTCATTTCATTGCCTATGCCAACTTTTTAGATAGCGTATTAGATGAGTAAAGAAGATGAAAAACATGCCTCCTTTTAAAATAACAGAGGCATATGCTTTTTATTGCCTTTGTCATCTTTGGTGAAAGTGTTGGGAAACAGTTGTTTCAAAGGTTTGGAACACACACTGTAAATTGGTGTAACTCAATCAAATAACATCTTTGTTCCCTGGTATAGGGATAACTTCAGTATTTGTAGTCACCAAAGTATTGCTGTAAACTTACCGAATAGAGTGAACAACGAATACATACTGAAAGAAATTATTATTCGTTTTGTTTTTCCATTAGAAGGATGCATACATCCAGAAACAAAAGCAGAGGATGGATATCAAATAAAAATAAATCTAAGAATTAAACCTGGGCATTCAACCTTACATTAAGGCTTTTGAAACTGCAAAATGGCATGTTTTATAGCAAAGAAGGGAAGAAAAAGGAATGGGTATATCAAGATTTACAGCTCTCGCACACAATGCTGTCAGCAATGGTAGTTTGTTCTTAGAACATAACTTGGTCTTCATACAAGAACCTCATCAATTTTCATCAATGAACTAAGTAATTCTGTGTCTTTTTGTCTTTTTCAAATGGGAAAACAGATGCTCCCAGTACCTTAGTCACTGACACAAAAAAAATATTAAGCTAATGTCCATCTTGACTGCATGATGAGGAAAATCTGACTGGTGGTTTTCTGCTCCAACAGTCACTGTATGTTTTCACTAGTATTGCACATAACCTCTAATGGTAAACGGTGAACACTAAATTAGTTTGTATGATGAAACTAATTGTGTAAAACTTAGGGCTGAGTCCCTCAGACTTTAGTCATAAATATAGTCATTAACAGCAAGGCACATGAAAACCTATGTGCTTAAGGATTTAGGAATTAAATTGGGGCGGAGAGGTGGGCCAACTATTACAGAGTAACTCTGAAATTTCACATTCTCCTTCTTGTTCTCACATGCATTTCCCTGCAGAGACAAATTCAGTAGTTACACAGATTTGTTCTTCTTTGTGCACGTGGATACACATTTTTCAGCAGTATTTGAAACATTATTTGAAAATTAGTGTAGCAAAGGTAGTTTCCAGTGTTTGCGTTAGCATTCATTATGATGCAGATACTGTTATTCATTAGAGAAGTTAAGTACAGGGTGTGAGGAAAAGACTCCCATAGCAAAGATGCAAATGAAAAATGAAATGCAAGAAAAAGTGTTGGAATAGAAGAGTGAAGCTTAGTAAATGTATGTTGGTTCCATATCTGAGGTTTGGATTTTACAAAACTTATTTTACTGTGTCAGAGGAGGAATGTCTAGAGACTGCAGGTCTATTATAAATCTCTTTTTTTTGAGGCTTCTCAGTCAAATACTTTTTATATGTACTTATGTTCCGTTCTTTAAATCATTCTGAATATTTCCTGAACACTACAGCAAAATTAGGTAAGTTTGTAAGAGCAACAAGTTTAAGCAAAGCATTTCCTCATCAGTTCCCATTCGTGATCAGTTCTAAATACAGTTATTTAAATAAATATTTAATATGGGAAAAATCTGGTGCATTAACCTTTAAGATTCATTCCCAATTAATTCATATTCCTCCTACAGAGCACATGAATTTACTTGTACTGTGTGCTTCCCTCTTTGTGACATGACTGTTCCTAAATGTCATTGTCACTATAAACTCCACTACTGTGATTGCATATACTGCAAACACTAAATGAGTGTTTAATAGAATGCACGCAATGCAGTATGTAGCATATCATTAGTATTATTTTGCTACTTATGCTTTCTTGAAGAAGATTATGAAAAAACAAAATCAAATATTAAGGCTTCTGAAACCTTAGTTTAGATCAAGCAAGTTGTAGATTTAATGTCCGATTGTTCATTGAAGTATATTCTCAGTTGCCCCAAATAATTTTGTTCAAGAAGTTTATAAATAACAGATTTTCTTTAATACTATAGGATTTTGAGAGTTTACTTCATATACTTTTTAAACGTTCTTTTTTCCTGGTTTAAAAATGACTTCATTAAATTCTTTGCACAGGCTTTCCAACATTCAAAATACAGTGTATTAGGATCATTGCAGTTGATTGCTTTGCTAGAGCTATACATTTACATGCAAAAAACCAAAATCTGGAGTACATTCAACATTCTCAAGATTACAAAATTTTAAGTTATTTTTCTTTCCCTGCTTTTACTGGTTTACAGTTAGTATTTTCGCAGTGCATTAAGGCAACTAAGTGAATAGGTGTTAAATGCTGTTGAGTCTCTAGAATAAAAAGTATTCAATAGATTTTAACTGAATACAGCTTTAAAAAAAAACCAAACACCTTTCTTCTCTGGAGGCTAATAAGTAAGCTTACTGTACAGCTTCACTTTCTCCTTTCATTTCATTTGACATTCTACCTGCAGCCAAGGAGTAGGTATTTATCCATTCCAACAGAAGATGTGTTAGTCTCAGTAGAGCATCTGCCTGAAAAAACAGTCAAGTAGCTTAAGCCATCCTGTGTGATAGTCCATATACAATAAATAAGGGTGTATGAACTTCTCAGTATCAGCTGGTATATGTCTATCTTCCTGAATTGTATCAGCATGGAGGTAGGTATCTGTGGAATCCTTATGTAAAAGAGGAATCTATTCTTCTATATATGCCACTAAAAATATGACTCATTCCATAGTCCTGAGACTGGAGTCATAATAATAGTGTAAATTCTATGCTATGTGCCCAGAGTAGTAAAAAAAAAAAAACAAACAAAACCTGATTTATGAAACACAATGAGGGTCTTACCTCCTTGCAAGTAGGTGTTAACATCTTCAGAGTAGTGAAAAGAATTATATTCTAAAGCTTAATATGCAAAATGTTTTTGGCAGCCTGTATAATTAACTAATTTTCCATATTGGAGGAGTCTCATATAGGAGGTTTTGTGATACAGCTGTTGTACCTGCCTTGTGTTCCTGTTTTATTGGTGTTAAGGTACATGGTGCATGCTGCTAAACACTGACAGTGTTTGTAATTATGCAACCTTCCATCAACAAAAAGTACATATCAGCCTGCTGATTTATGGACAGTTGTGATTCTCACACTTCCCAGCAGTAGGTCATACTGACGTTGGTGTAAGTCATCTGGTGGTTTCTTTGTTGCTTCTCATCTTGCTCAATGCTTTCTCCTACTTCTTGTTTTCCCCAAACCAATATTTGATTCATGTTTAAAGGAAAGTATGGTGCTTGTTAATTTACTTGGATGATGTCTTCAGTGAGACTTTTACTGCCTTACCTTAGTACCATGCCTCAGTTATGGTGCAAATCTAGGTTTTAGAACTACTGTCAGTGAGGAGCGACCAGTGAAGGGTGGTTCAGAGCAAGAGCGTGACGTAGGCGATCAGAGGTTATATCTACAGTGTGAAGCTATGCACTGTGGAAACCAGAGGTGCTTTCCAGACTTGCTTTGCATATGAATGCCAGGGGACTTTTGGCTTCATGTTCGGATGAGGCAAATTCTGGCCTGTACATTGATTTGAGAGTAAGGATACCAAACTGCTTAAGCTGGAAGGGAGCTGTGTTGCGCTCAAACAGGTCATCTGACAGGCACGTTATGGGCACCAGGGTTGTGAGACACTGTAAGTCTGACTTACCTTCAATTTAAATGTACCCTAAGTCGCCCTCTGTCTCTCTTCATTACTACAGCGTGAGCTTCAAGAGACAAACCTCACTACTGGAGCATTTAGATAGGTGGTGGGATTTTTTTAGGCCTTCACTTGCTGTTTGATTACAATGTCAGCTGCTGGAATGCTCTTGTCTTTATTGCTGAATTTTTTCAGCACAAAATTCTTCAGTATTATATATGCGGTAATACTGATAAAACCAAAGCTGCTCTGAACTTCAAACAGGAAATGATAGCATAGAAGGTGAAGAAAATTAATTGCATTTATGTCAACTGCCTGTGATGCAAGACTGGGACAAATTAATCTCCAGTGACCTGTTTGCTCCATTGATTTCTTTGGTGTTATATTAAGGAAGAACATGATCCATTATCTACTGCATTACTAGGAAATAAAAAAGAACTATGATTAAATACACCCTCATAATGAATTGTAATATTGCTTTATTTTATAAACACGAGAAAATAGACTCTCTTATTATTTTGGCTATTAGAGCATGTCAAATCTCAGATGAAGTCTGCTTTCAGCAGAGGAGTTCTTTTTCCACTTTATGCCAAAATTATGTCTCATTGAAATATTAGTTCATCCAAGCTGAACAATGAAGACAAGGTGTTTTGATTTTGGGAACTAGAAAGCTTTGCTTTCTCCTGATTTGATACAGCATTTCTACCTTTCCAAGAGCAATGTTTCATTTGTTAGGTTCATCTTTTCAAATCTATGTTTCTGCAGAACAGAAGTAATAAATCAAGTTGTTGTACATTCACCTTTTTTTCAGAAGTACCCCGAAAGCAAATTATTAAACGTAAACTAATTTCAAGAATTTTGTAGTCTGATTGTCATTTGAGTGAATTAGCAGGTATAAATATTAGTATTATGTGAATGCTGACAAGCTCATGATAGCTAGAGGGTGTTTGTTTAATGTATTTCAGCTGGACCAAGTTTAAACTTTTTGCTTCTAAGAGATACTTCGTGATAATTAAAGTACTGACCAGCTGAAGGCCATAGTTCCACAAACTGGGATGTATTAAAGAAGATAGAGTTTAATGATGTGACCGCTTGTTATTCAAAATTTATAAAACATCACCTGTTTACAGATTTTTCGGTATTATCATTGTTGTGTTTGCAAATGTAAAGACATATGTTAAACAGTTTTGAGAAGAAGCTGACATAGTGCTAACAGCGCTGGAAGCCTGCAAGGCCTTGAGGAGAGGAGAGAAAATATGGCAACTTAGTGTAACAGCTGTCAGCTGTGAGAAAGTCACGGGCTTGCTCAACCCGCCACGCCACTTTAGGGATCTTTCCTTCATACAGCTCCTTGTGTTTCTCAGACCGAGAGCACGAAATTTCTGTGACGTACTTAACTCTAGGCAAAATATGCTGATAGGTGGAAATTGACTGTAACAATACGTCTGTAAGTTGTACGTATTTTATAGACTCATAGGCAGTTGTTGGTGTGTTTCTTTGCTTGTTTTAGGGAATAGGAGGTTTTTCTATTGTATCATTAGTGGCAGAAAGCACCTAGTGTTACAGTTCTGTACCAGAAATGTTAAACAGTTAAACAATACGGTGGCAAAGCAATGATTAAACATCATAAAACGTAAAGAAGGGGACCAGCCACTCTTTATGCTTCTGTTTGAAAGGAAGGGAGGTAGGATGTAATGCTGGTGAGCCTTTATAATACCTGAGTCTTCTCCCTTTTCAGCGCAATCCTCCCTTGCTGGTGAATGATCTGTTTGAAGATATCAAAGATGGGGTAATGCTAATTGCCCTTTTGGAGGTTCTTTCAGGGCAGAAGCTGGTAAGAACTTCCTTCCTTCTGAACATACATGATAGTTGCATAACTTCTTGAGGATATAATTTTCTAATATGTGTCTATATTTGGTTACCTTAAAAAAACTGACTACTTCATAGCAAAATAAGTTTATTCACATTTTCTATTAATATTGTCTTACTAGTTCATAAAAATTGCTTATTTGTATTAGTCTTTGCAGTTCATCTGGGTGTTACTACTATAACACAAGTTCTAAACTGCAAGCTACTTCTACACATCTTGAAGAAATAATGATGGTCTTTTCTTGTTAAATTTATGGCTTTCTCTCTGAAAAAAATTGTGACTGACTCAAATTTCATGGTGTCTTATATCCATTTACCTTGACAGCTGCTCTGCTACTGTAAAGAACCTTAACTGATGCCAAATGGCTTTTTCACAGCCAAGTTGTGTACAGAGGCCACGGTGTGTACATGGCAAATAGGCTGTCTTTTGGGAGCCAGGATAGTTCTGTGTATGTGATGTGGGAGAAAAATGAAAGGGTCTTAGGCCAAGGGCTCTCACTTTTTCCAAACCAGCCCGCAGATTGGGTGACGGCATCTGAATGAGTAGGGCAACAGTCCATCTTTTGGCTTGCTCTAGGATTACCCATTCCCTCACATGCAGGCAATTTGCAAGTGCCACTCTTTTGCCCCTTTTTCTTATTTCACCTCTGCTTTGATTGCAGGCGATACCCAAAATTATCTAGTAACTCAGACTGCAAGTGTGATTTTAATGTAAGATGGGAAAAAAACTATACTTTCAGGTGTGTTTCTGCTCTGTTGAAATGATACCCACATCTGTTTCTGTTCGTCTAAGACAGAAAGTCTCCCTCTTGTGGCAAAACAGAAGTAGTAAGACAGGGAAAGAATTTTAGTGGTGGCACCTGTTACAATGAACTTCATTGGATTGTGTCCTGCCTACATTAATTAGTGAAAGACAAGAGACATCACAGAACCAGAATAAAGTCTGGTTGATTTAAAGGTCATGTATAGCAGAATATGATATTCTGTAGTAACTGCAAGAGGAATTTCAGAATATGTAGTAGGCCTTGGTTAAAACCATTTGTAAATTTATGACCATGAATTAAAACTATAGTAGTGGTATATTTGCACTACAATATAAGAATCAGTGGGGAATTTAGTTCCACTGTAAACGATTAGAAGCCTAGGATGTGTTCTTGACTTAATTCAAAGAATTCTGTCTTTTTTTAGTCTACATGTCTGAAGTTCAGCAAAATTCGTTGTTCAGTGAGGGTTTGTGATAGTTGGTTTTTTATCACCAATGAGGTATTAGCGAGAATGGATAAAAATCCTCTGGGTAAAATGTATTGACTGCAAACTGATTTTTTAAAAATAACAACCATCTTGACTTCCTCTTTGCAAGCAAATGTATTTTACTGAGAGAATGTTGCCTTCTCTCAAATATATATATATGTATATGTGAGTGTGTGTATAAAAAGAGAAGTAGATTATTTGACATAAGAAAAACAGTTCTCTGATTTGATGAAGTCTATGGGCTGAAGCCAACAGCTTGCATCCTGAGGTTATTAAGGCAACATAACTTTTTTATAATAGAACTGTCACAGTTACTTCCCCTATATCTGTCAGTCCTGCCTGTTAGTATAGGCAAAAATAGAATTTGACTGTTCCAAGGAACATTTAAACATGTAAATCAGACTAAGTTATGTACATAGGCATTTATAATAATCTGGAACTTCATTTTTTGCAGCAAATTAACATAAATCTAATTGGAGTTTACACTGTTCTTTCTTTTTAAGCCTTGTGAGCAGGGACGTCAGCTGAAGAGAATTCACTGGGTTGCCAATATTGGCACAGCTCTTAAGTTTCTAGAAGGAAGACGGGTAGGTTTGGAAGCACTTAGTCCTGTGTTTTTCCTGTTCTTTCCGTATTTTTTTTCTTTCTTTCCTTGAATGTATGATTTGTATCCACCTACCTGTTCTTATTCTCCAAAACTGGAGCTATGTATGCAGTCTTCAGTTTCTACACAGTGCCTAAATGTTGCTGTAAAGTAAAAATGTCAAGTTCCAACACTAATATGTAGCAATGTATAGGGTAAAACTTTTCTTTCTTTAGGTAGAATCACCTTGGATGATCTCCTTCCTTTTTTTTTTTTAAAATGTGCTCTTCAGGTCCTCATGTTCCCTACTTTCCTATTGCTGTTCTTAGCAAAGAACAATGATCTTCAGTTCAGTAGAGGCATTAATTTATAATTAAAAGAATAGATTTATGGACTTCACTAGGCTGTACGTGCAAAATTCTACTCCCTGAAAGTAGAGACGTGACAATTTAGAGCAGTGTGACCCCTTGTTAGATTGGCAGGGCTTCCGACTAATTCCTGGATTGATTCTGGTAACGTCAGTGCTGTGGTCACTTTAGAAATGAAACAAAATATTTTAGAAATTAAACAAAACCAAAATATCTTATAGATTTAACAAAAGACAGAAAACCTAAAAGCTCAGTGTGATCTAAGTATGAATATCAAATAAAAGCAATCCACTTCTACCTTTTTTCCTCACTTTTCTCCTATACTGTAATGACTTGTATCTATTTCTCTAATTAGATTACAGATACTTTGTTCTTCTAATTTCTGCTTTTTAGTTCAACTTTTCTCAATGCAGATGTAACACCTGATTAGTTTTATGGCCCCACAGATGTATACCAGGAGTTGTTGGATTTTGGCATTTTTTCCCTCTCTTTAACCCTATGGCATCTTGACCTAATTGTATTTCTCTTACATGGGAAACAATCTTAGCAGATGCCTGTAGAAAGAAATCTACAAGAGAATTTTTTTTTAATTGAAAAATGTATAATCAAAGCAAATACAAATATATTTCTAAAGCAAAATTCAGCTTTAGGTCACAATTTCACTAGCTTATGTAGTACAGTTTGTTAATACAAACTGTATCATATGCAGCCTTAGATACAAAGAGAGCTTCTTTCTGGTGAGACCTGTATAAGACAAGACAAGGCTGGGGTGAAGAGCAAAAAACCCATACTTCCCTAGTCTACGTGTCACAATGTAGTGGGTGACCCAAACTTTGAATGACCCACCTTAGATCCCTGGAATAATACAACAGTGCAGCTAGATAACTGACCCTGCTGAGGATCAGTATAGATTGCCAGAAATGGAGTACCATGATTTTGCTTGCGATACCTGAGTATTTTTGTCTGGACTTTTCTGAGTTTTTTTTTTATGTACTTTGAATCAAATATGCCAGATTTTCTTCTAGAGGAAGTTGGAAATATGCGGTGTGTCAAGTAGATTGCTGTGCATTAGCAGGTGGTCTCTAGGTTGAATCCAGCCTGAAGGATGCATCTCTCTGGTCTGTCACCCTTTTCCTCCTGGAAGAGGTGGGGATGCTGTTCAGACAGCAAATGCCTCTTCAGTACCTGAGTGCAGTCCCTGGTCTGTACTTAAAGGTGACCGAAAGGAGACGGGTGGCTGTGCACAGCGCTTTGGGGAGTGCCACACGTTTAATCAACTTCCTATTTTCACTGTCCAAACAGACTCCTGCAAATACTCCTGTTGTACTGCAAAATGCAGCTGGCAATTAACAGATATCATTCCAGAACAAATTGTTTTTTTCATGGTTCTGAAAAGTTTATTTTGTAGGTTTAGATCCATTTTAATGGAGTATAAGACGAAGGTAACACAATAACTAGACTAGATAGGCTATGCTTCTGTGAACAGTAGCCTAATCAGAAGCTTAAGCAGTGTCCCTGTAAATCTTTTGATTTGTAATCTATATAAGAAAAACCTAGCTTTCTAGAAAAGGAAAAGCTTTTGTTGGAATCGGTCCAGTTGAGAGGATGAGACTTTTGTTATATTTTTCTTCAGGTAGGTAATGGAAAATTTCCCTTATTGACAGTAGAAAACCAAGTAATGTCAATTTTCCCAGAGTTTTGTCAGATTTCATGGTGGAGAGGATTGGAAATATAACCTGTGGGGATTTCTCCTCTGCCTCTTTCCAAGCAGCCTGTGGAGTTTTAGTTCTGAAAAGAGCTTCACAGCCCTGAACAACAGGGCTCTTTGTTTGCTCTTGACATTGTTTAGTGGGTTTCCAGCTGCTGATTCAGAGAACTGCAGTCTTTTCTGTTTCGGGTGAGACAAATGAGGTCACCTGAAGTAATTCTCCTGCTTTTCTTTAATACATCCTCCAAGGTTTTTCCATAACCATTGTCCATGAACAAGCTTGCAGTTCATGAACACTTTAGCAGCCCTTCATATTTATGTCATGATTGATGGCAGACTCTTAGTTTTGCTGAGGAAATACATATTAACGTGTTTGCTAATTTTCCAATACTACCTGGTTTATTCCATTTTCTTGAGTATTATCTACCTGTTAATTTCTTTATGATATATTCTTTATCCCCTCCTTTACTGCCTTTTATTTTATGAGCTTATTTTAGGGTGATATTTTATTCAGATTATAGATTAGCATTTGGGAATTGAGAGTCATAGAATCTGTTGCTGTTTCTGTTGAAAAACTTCATGTGACCATGGACAGTTCATTTTTTCCCAACTCTTTTCTTATTTTAAAAGAACTATAATCGCGTGTGTCCTGCAAGGGAGCCTTAATCAGTGGTGGTAATATCCTTTACAATAAAAGGCTCTCTACTGGAGGACTATGGCATTTTCTCTTATCTTTCTTTTATGCTTCTGCCTCCCCGCTCTTTCCTTTTCTTGTTTATTCTTAAACTCACTTTTCTCTCTTTCCACTGCAAATCTGTTAGAACTATAGCAAAAGCCCCTGCATAATTTAAAGTCTGTAAGGGAATATTTAATTTGCTTTCCTTATTAATAGTGTTGTAAGATGTGCCAAAAATATGCTTTCTTTGCATTATAAAATTAAATTAATACATTTACCTAATAATTAATCATTTAAAACTTATTTTTGTATCATATTTTTCCCTTTGCTTTTCATGCTAGTCCATATACAGAGGATCTCCGGTTTGTACAATGGCTCTATGTAATTTTTATTGTTCTTTCTGCTTGAAATTAAATATTTTTTCTACAGATAATAGCATGCAAAGGTCTTAAAAATCTTTTATTACCTTTAGCTATACTTGTCCAAAAAGTTAAATTGCACCATCCAATGATTTTTTAGTTAAGAAACTTATTATTTGATTGCAAAAATGCATTAAAATATAAAACCTATTTGAAATACATTTCATAATTGTTATCATTCCTTGTGTGTGGTAATAACATGTTTTTTTTCCTATATAGATTAAGCTTGTCAACATAAACTCAACTGATATTGCTGATGGCAGGCCTTCCATTGTGCTTGGCTTGGTGTGGACCATAATTTTGTATTTTCAGGTACTACGTTTTTTATACTTCAGTGTAGCTTACTCATTTAATGGTTCAGATCATCACTTCGTATGAACTGGTGTAGTTCCAGTCTTTCACCATAGCTAAGTCACTCTGTAATTAGCTGAGGATCTGATCCTAAATAAAACAACTGTTGATGGTAGAGGTGCTTCGCATTGGTTAAAAGTAGATACTTGTCTTTGGAATACATTGGTCTGGGTGTAGAATGGAGTTCCTTCATCACTGGAACACATTCTTCCACTTTCTCTGAAGAATACAACACAGCAACAGAAGAAAAGAATAGAATTGTGGATTCTTGGTACAAGTACCTTTAGCACCCTCAGTGGTGATTGTAGTGTATGTCTAATTCCAGTGCATTTGATGTCAGACCATAATTATTTTCAAACAATACATGTAAACATGCTGATTCTACTGGGAGATGCAGATATTTGCAAGGACAAAATTTAGCTGTGAATGGTGTAGATTGAGAGGGGTTTAAATTTGTAGGGGAGAAATAATTTGCATTCTGTTGAAGTTAGGTGGGAGGGAAAAATGGTTTCCTAAATCCTGTCCATATGAGTTAGCAAAATGAGTCACTACTCAACAATTTAAAAAAAAACTGATTTTGTTGTTGTTCTTTATGGAGTTCTTTGGCTTAGGCTCTTTTGCGATGTAGTTTAGTTTTCATGTCTCAGGGATGCTAAGCACCAACCAGTGCAACGCCTCAATGGTTTCTCAGAAGAACAGTTAGCCAGAACGATATTAATATTTTTATTTTAATTTATAGCTCATTGAGGTGAATGGGGAAAATCATGCTTCTCAGAGTTACTGAAACTCTAGTTCTCTGCATCAGTTTTACTTGAGTCATTTTTTTGAGGTTTTTTTTTAGTTGTCACAGGCAGATACATAATTTTAACATGAATGAAAGCAGAAATGCATGAGAACTGTGGTTATCATTGTGGCAGACTCATTCTGTGATGTGACAAAACCTTGTTTTTTAAGTAGACATCATAGACAATCCTGCAATATCCTCTGGATATAACTTTTTCATGTTAAAGAACCAAATTGTTAGTCAACTTAATGTTCTTAAAAGAGTCAAGTTGGTTTTCATTTGATGGAAGGCATGGTGCGAGTAAGCGTCATACACCCTCAGCAAGCACTACTAATGCACTTTGCCTGCAGTACATTCACTATTCCTTCACAAGGTACCGCTAAGGAAAGCCACAATTGAATTTGTGCCAAAACAGTACAATGGTAAATAAAGAACTATCCAGATGACATCACTGAGGTCACTCCCATTCTTTAATTGAATGAACCTCCTCTGAAATTAGTGGTTTGTGTTATAATTTGAATTCAAGCTAAATGTAAGCCATTATCTCCTGTTTCAATGGTAATTTGTCAGGATGGATAACATGACACACTTGCATATTGTTCTAGCTCTAGGGTGTCAAGAAAGCCAATGATTGGTAGATGTTTTGTACTTCTGAAATTAAGACCCTCATTTGGGCACATACATTAGCATTTTTTCATCTGATGTACAGTTTAACAAAACACAGCATGTTAATCATAGCTTCTGCCCAACTTTGTCAGTTGCATTAGGAAATTATTTAAGAAACTGGTGAGAATTAAGATGATTATCTACAAACAGTTCATTAACATTTTTCCCCACAGATTGAAGAGCTTACCAGCAACCTCCCACAGCTGCAGTCATTGTCTAGCAGCGCTTCTTCTGTGGAAAGTGTTGTCAGTTCAGAAACTGCAAGTCCCCCAAGCAAACGGAAGGTGGTAACCAAGGTCCAAGGAAGTGCCAGGAAGGCTTTGTTAAAATGGATACAGTACACAGCAGCAAAGTAAGTAACCTACAAATGAACTGAATTTATATCTTAAGTGCAAACTTTTTCTTCAGATTCTGAACTCTCTCGGTCAGGGATTGTCCTTTTCCTCTGTACTTACATAGCACCTCCCTGTGATCATATTCTTTTTCACAACTGAGGCTGCTAAACATTACTGCCATATAACAAGCAAGTAATAAATAACAATTTGCATTAATTTTACAAGCAATCACATTTTATAGTTTCTGAATAATGAATGGGATTATATTTGACTGAGGAACTGAAAGGGGAATTAGATATCTGAATGACAATGTATTAGTCCTGCTGCCAAAACATTCCAAGTGACAATGCAAGTCCCACACCGACATAGCATTCCTCAGTGACAGAGCTTGTAGGAGCACTAAATTCTGGCACTCGCTGTTGAAAGACAGGTGATGAAAAATGATTAATATCGTTCTGCAGTTTTGTGATACAAGGAACATATTACTACAAAAATTGCCTGAATTTTCATTCTTTTTAATCCAACCTATTCTGGAGTTATTTCTTGCCATCTTTCATTAACTTAAGAATTTTATCCTTTATTTGACATAATTACCCCACGTAATTAATCCAAAAAGGCATTTAAAAAAAAGCATAAATTAGATCAAAGTTACAATAGTAATTTGATGGCTTCCACAATAAGGAAATAAAAATCAAAGATGTAAAAGAATAAAATTGATTTATTTGTTCAAATTAAGGAATCAGTGCTATTTGAAGAGATCAATCGTGCAAAATGTGGAGACGAAATAGCCAGTTATGGAACGGTGCCTCAGAGAAAAGAAATATAATTGTAAAGATACAGACTCTCTTGAGCTATCCAGTAAATAAGTAGAATACAGTAATTTATAGTGCAGTACAGTCTAATTTGGTATTCTTCCTATTGTACTTTTGTCAGTAAGAGACAGGCAACTGAAAGTGGTCAGCTGCAATTTCCAGACATGTAAACAAACAAAATACAAACAAAGAAAGAGGTTAATAAATGAAACTGTCAACATTATGGGGCAGAGTAGGTGAAATGTATTGAAAGAAGCCTAGAGGAAGGATGGTACACTTTGCCTAGCCCTGTTTCACATTGTAATTTGCAAGGGTGAGCTCATTTAAGTCAGTGAAAATGTTTCACTGATCAGTGGGCTTTGAATGAAGCCTTCATTCAGAGTTACTGTTGCTGTGAACCTCCTAATGGCAAGACTACCTTAATGTCTCAAAGAAAGTTTGCATGCTCAAAGTGAAAAAGAGTCTTGCAGTCTGTGGACTACCATACCTTTCAGAATTACTTCTAAAAGAAGTGGTCAGAAGCATGATTGAGTTCTGATTACTTTCTCATTTTAGATTGCTATTTCTTGTTCATTTGTGTTTATTTTTTAGTGGACACATAAGTGTTCTAGGTATATGAAATTATAGTATCACTCATGCTTTTGGTCTTAAAGAAATCTGTGTATTACATTTTCACCTGAACAGCAGTAATGTCATTGTTTGTGCTTTCTTTTTAAAAGATAACAGATTAATGGAGTCT
>VZTL01068092.1:0-12246 GCA_013400535.1 Scopus umbretta | reverse complement strand
TTTTTTTTTCTGTGTGATACCGATGTTCCTAACTGAACTGCAGTAGTTAATAATGGACGGAGATATGAAGTGCTTTATAGTGAGGGAGAGAACAGTGCATGGAGCTGTGTACATCCACAGACTCTGTGTGTCTTGTACAAGAACCTTGAGAACCTCGGTGCCTTTCATTTCTTCAAAATACCATTGCCTTACTGCCACTAGTAAGCCCACTGGAGACAAAAACAGTAACAAAAAACTCTTGGATCTTCATGGGCAGAAATCAATTTATACAGTGGGTGGATGGAGCTGTAGTTGACCTGAATAGCATTGCAGGAACAACAGGTGGTTTAGGTTTAATGATGGGTAGACACTGGGTGGAGCATCCTGCCTCCTCCCTGATTTCATCTAGTCCTGATGTTGTTGCAAGTCACTTTTTCTTTCTTTCATATTCTTTAGGCAAGTTGGAATTGAAATCAAAGATTTTGGACAAAGTTGGAGGAGTGGTGTTGCATTTCATTCTGTTATTCATGCTATTCGCCCAGATTTAGTGGACATGGAGAAAGTGAGGGGAAGGTCAAATAGAGAAAACTTGGAAGAAGCCTTCACACTCGCAGAAGCAGAACTAGGAATTCCACGGCTCCTTGATCCAGAAGGTACCTAATGAATAGTTGAAAAAAGTTTGAACTACTTGCATGGGTTAAATCAGATGTGCTATTTCATAGTGTTTAGACATTTAAGCAGTATTTTGTGTCATTCAGCTAAAAACTAATTTACCGTGTTCTATACTTGTCTAGATGTGGATGTTGACAAGCCGGATGAAAAGTCTGTCATGACCTACGTAGCCCAGTTTTTGAAGTACTGTCCCGATCCTCATCATACAGTGACTGATGTGCAGGACAATGATGTAAGTTTCTCTTGCATAACTGTATGACTTAGTTTATCACAAGGAGGACTTTACAAATACATTTTATAGCTCTCATAGTTCATTATGTTTCTTTTTGATGAGCAGTTCAAGTAAAAAGCAAGCCCAGTAAGACAACTGGAAAAGATTAGCTGAGCTGAGAATAAAGGAACCAGTGTTGCAGATGTTTACTAGTAGATGGAGAAAATAGAATGGTAGTTCTGCAGAGATTTTCCTATTTTCAGCAGTAGGAGTCAAAAAGAACACAGATAGCTATTGTAGCTAGAAGCAAACCAATGGATCCTGAAGTTCCCTAAGAGGTTTTCAAGCATGACACCAATGAGATGGCAATCACTTGTTACCTGAAGCAACGCGTCATTGCTGTTTCTATCACACTGGGTTTCTGGATAAGAACAAGAATAGTCCAAGAGTTTGCTTAGGTATAAGCAAAATATATATTTGCTTTGGACTTTTAGGCCCAGGGGACTGTTACAGTTTTGATGCAGGTTTCTTTCTATTGCACAGTGATATTTGACTATTCACTCTAAGGAATTGTTTTCAGTCGTGGTGTTTGCTTGGTTTTTTTGTTGTTGTTGTTTTGTTTTGTGTATGCTCTAGTGCATTGGCTTTGCACTAGAACAGCTATACTTAGTGACGCCAAGTGATCATGATTCACGTCCTAATCCTGATCCTCTGCTTTTTTCATGGCAAACACAGGAAGCACTGCTGAGACAATCTGCTTAGTCCCAGAAAGAGAGAAGGAGGAAGCACTTTTTATTTGTGTTTCTTTGCATTCCCTACAGAGCTATAGGAGTGAATCTCCTTCCATGTGGTTATGTGTGGCTAAGGCAGCTATAGCTTCACTGTTCAATTCCAGTGCCTGAGCACTGGAATTTTTTATTTACCTCGCTGCAACATTGGTCTGAGGACATACATGTGCTGATGCCACAGCATCCCACTGAGCAATGGGGCTGCTGAAGCAGAGGGGGTGAGCACTGAAGCCTCATGCTGTGGCCTGTGGCAGGCTAAGACAGTCCTGTCATCTCCATACAATGGTGCATGCAATGCAGTTTCTGCTGCCAACAGTCACAGTCAGATCTGCTGCCTGTGCTGGGGTTGGATTTTGAGGAACAGCCTCACCACCTTCTCCTGAGCTTTATGCAGAAACGATGCAAGAGCATGCAGGACTCAGCCACTCCACACTCTGCGTGCCTCCAGCTATACCCACAGAGATGACAGCACATGAGCTGTGAAAAGGAAACTACTGAATTGCCTCCAGAATTCCCAGTGAACTAGGAAGTGAAACAACACAAATTCATCAGTTTTACACACTTAGCTCAAGATCACTTCCTCTTCCTAGATATCGCTAAGAGATTCCACTGGCAATCCTGGTAAATTTTGGTAGAACTGCTGGTCCCTGCATGTCACACTGTAGAAATCAGTAACTTCCAGACTTTGAGAAGAAAATAAGTTTGACATGGCACTAAATTTCTAATGTCATCATTCTTCGTTTCCTTGAGGAAGGATATATTCTTTCTCACACCCCTGATAGAGTGCCTGGCAGTTTGGGACAAACTCGCATTTCTCCAGTGGAGTGTCCAGTCAAGAGTAGTGATGGGACTTTCAATTTTTTTCTGACGCAAATTCTGCTAATCCATCTCTGGAGAAATTCTCATCCCTATCAGGCACCTATGTCCACTCTATACCTTGCTCCCTAGTCCTGTCCACCATAACTTCCAATTTGCTCATCTCTGTTCAGCGTACAAAATGATGGCCACATGGCATGTGATAGGTTGATGGGAAAGAGATCTGGATGGATCCAGGCCACTGAGCAATGCACAAAAAGTCCCGGACCCCAAGTAGTCACTGGCCCTCCAGCAGTGAAATACATAGAAAAAACAGCAAAAAGCTTTCATCTATTTGGGACTGGATAGATCTCAAATGGCTAAACTTTTGGCATACTTTGGCCTTTTATTACTATAAACTTTTCTATTTCTGTCATGTATCACAGAGAGAAGCTTATTTTGCACTTGGCTGCTTTACTTATGACTTTTCAGGGAGAGTTTATCAACAGATAATCAAATTTCTCATACTCAGAACTTGCATTTTAAGATATTTGATCTGTTCTCAAGAAAATCATAATGATAAGTTTGGCAGACTATCGTATACAAATTCCTACAAATGTTATGACCTTAGTTTACACAGTTCTGGAGGGGAGGGGGCAGAAGAAGCCAGGAGTTAATGCAGCTGATCCTGTTGACTGCATGATACCTAAATGAAAGTTATCCATATAATCCTTGGCAAAATAAGATTGTCATTCATATTACTTGATACTTATGGAGAGATTCTAATGCTTAAAATCCAAAAATGCAATTTAAAAATAAATAGACATAAGTATTGCATTCCATATTTGAAGTATTTGAAGGGAAAATTGAAAAAAAACCCCTAAATCAATTGTTTCATAATCAAATATCTTGTGGAGTGTTTTTTTCACCAAGTGCTTTCACATCTTTTAGCCCAAATTCTTAATTGCGTATGGGTTGGTGAAAATTAGGCAAAGGATAATTTAAAACACCAGGTTAAGTATGGCTATCGCAACAGCAGATCCAAACTGATAGTGTTGCCAGCAGGTCACGGGAGGTTGCCTGCTGGTGAGGACACACTTGGAGCACTGTGTCCAGCTCTGGGCTCCTTGGTGCAGGAGAGACATGGACATATTGGAGAGTCCAACGAAGGGCCACAAGGATTATGAAGGGACTGGAGCACCTCTCCAATGAGGAGAGGCTGAGGGAGCTGGGGCTGTTTAGCCTGGAGCAGAGAAGGCTCAGGGGGATCCTACCAATAGGTATGAATACCTGAAGCGAGGATGCAAAGAGGACAGAGCCAGGCCCTTCTCAGTGGTGCCCAGTATCAGGACAAGAGGCAATGGGCACAAACTGAAACACAGGAGGTTCCCTCTGAACATCAGGAAATGCTTTTTTTACTGTGAGGGTGGCTGAGCANTGTACTTGGCACTGATGAGGCCGCACCTTGAATACTGTGTTCAGGTTTGGGCCCCTCACTACAAGAAAGACATTGAGGTGCTGGAGCGTGTCCAGAGAAGGGCAATAAAGGGCCTGGAGAACAAGTCCTGTGAGGAGTGTCTGAGGGAACTGGGTTTGTTTAGTCTGGGGAAGAGGAGGCTGAAGGGAGACCTTATCGCTCTCTACAACTTCCTGAAAGGAGGCTGTAGTGAGGTGGGGGTTGGTCTCTTCTCCCAAGTAACAAACTATAGGACGAGAGGTAATGACCTCAAGTTGTGTCAGGGGAGGTTTAGATTAGATATTAGGAAAAATTTCTTTACTGAAAGAGTGGTGAGGCATTGGAACAGGCTGCCCAGGGAGATGGTGGAGTCACAATCCCTGGAGGTGTTCACAAAACCTGTACATGTGGCACTTCAGGACACAGTTTAGTAGGCATGGTGTTGTTGGGTTGATGGTTGGACTAGATGATCTCAGAGGTCTTTTCCAACCTTAATGATTCTATGATTCTATACGAAGTGTTGTCCGCAGGTTCTGTTCTAGGTATACAAATATATGCAAGATCAGACCAAACACGTAAGATTGGTTCATTTTAAAATAGCCCTTTTGTGTTCTGTGGAAACCATGTAAGTGAATTGGATGCTCTTGTGATCACCATAGCTAACAGTGCAAGATAGAACAGTATCTATTGCCTCTTTCTTCCCTTTTACTGACCTGGAGTATCCATGTCCATCATAAAGCTTTCCTTAGGAATTTTGCATTATTTGGTTAGTTTAGTTATTTAGGACAGGATTAATCTAAAAGCTAGGTACCCACACTCCACCTGTAATCATCGAGAGACAGATACTTTTCCAGGTGGCATCTTAAGATTGTGTCCTGAACAAAATGTCTTCTAGAAGTTCGTGTTGCATAGCATTTCAACAGAGATAAAACTGCCTCAGATGAATCCTTCCCTTAGGTAATGATAGATAAAATGTTAGCGGTTGATTAAAAAGAAATCCAGACATGCTTTATATTTTTATGACTGGTATAACCCCTCTATTCTTAGCCTTTCTGTCTTCCCCCTGAACTCTAGTATAAGGAAATATGTATCACAGAATGGTAGAATCCAGGTACCTGGGAGAGAGAACCTTGCAAGACTTATCCCTTACATTCCTGGGATAGACTTAATTTCTTGTTTTCCAAAATTAAGCACTTTTAGGGTGTATTCCATCTGACCTGTGTCAGAAATGAAAGAGTGACTATCTCAGTTGCAGATGCCTACATTTAGTTAGAATAATCCTGCTCCAGAGTGGAGTGTGTCTGAGTGGTTTTTGATGGTGTTTTTTTTGTCCTCCAGCCAACTTAGCTGCCCCTGTGTTTCCTCAAGATGTGTTGTCCACATAAATTCCTACTCATCTTTCCTCCAGCTTCAATGCTTAGTTTATAATGAATTTGCATTTGAAGAAGTGGAGTAATGATTAAAGCTTATCCCTTATTTCTGGTCAGAGGGAACAGCTACTTGCATATGCATTTCTAGAATTAAAAGGGATCTAATATCTCATGCATGGACCAGCTACGCACATATGTAAACTTGTAGTGACTAGTACTCTGGAAATCACATCTAATATGAAAACTACTTCACTAGATACGATGCAGACACATGAACTTGATAATATTTTAAGTAGATCTGGTATTCTTACATGTGTGGCTCTTTTATTGTTCTCTCTGGACTTTCTGCCTGCTTTGCTTTATTTTGTTTGCTTCTTTATTCCCCCCCCCCTTTCTTCTTCTTTTCCCATTTGTTTCATATGCTAGGAACTTCAGCAATTCCAAATTTTGTAATTTCTTTTATGAAATTTAAGGTAAGAGTAATACGCTTCAGCATAATTGCTTGAATTGGACCTTTCATGCTTGTTATCTGTTTTTATCCTGCACTTATTTGACTTTAGAGTTTGGGTGGGTTTATGTACATAGGTTTGCTAGCCTTACATTAGTCCTTCCAAAAAAGCAGAGAGACGAATGTAAGTCTGCCATCTTACATGAGCTGATCCTAACAGCCTAATGCTTAGTTTTACAAATAATTCCACAGAAATATTACAGAAAAGCAAGTCAACTTTCCTATAATAAATCTCAGACTATTGATTTTCTTATGTATAGATATTAACGTGAAAAAATAATTATAGATTGATGTTTATACTCATCTAATCTCATTTTGGATGGATATTTTTGTATGTCTTTACATTTATAGAGTAGATCGTAGATTGTATATATGATTGTGCAAGTGATGTATATGAACTGTGTGTTGGAAGGAGAGAGCATTTATGTGTAATTGCATGATACGCAGTGCTCCTTTTTTCACATAAATTATGATGGTTTTAAAAATACACTTTTTTAATCATCCCAAGATGATACTTATTTAGATACTTATAATTGTCTAGTATTAACTGTGAGAAGTTCAAAAATCTAACAGGGAGTATTTGAAATGAACATTCAGAGGTGAAACTGGAAGACTGAAGAAGTGAGTATATTACATATATAATACAAATAACAGGTACCACTGCAGTCAGTCAACAGTGTTTATAGTTTGACCTGATCCAATTAATTACCTTGGTTCCACACTCATTTTTGTGTGGTGTTCTTTTTTTTTTTTTTAATGTATAAGCAATAGATTATTTTCAAGTATGATCAAGGGTTCATCTCATATATATATCTAACTAGTGATATATGTTGAAGTGAAGATTAATACTGATGGCAGAATTATTCTCATCTTCTCAATCCATTCAAGCAAGTTTTGGCAGCTTTCACGGGACCTTGCTGTACATTCTTAGCCTTACATGGCCCCAGTGCATTGCTGCTTAGGCTAGTGAAGATTTGAAGTGGTAAAATCTCTGTCAATTTCTTTATCTTGGTATAAATTTAACTATAGAAGCATTCTCATGCAAAGCATTTCTGATGTAAAGTCTTTCTCTTGTGCTCTGATGAGCAAGTAGTTCAGAAGATAATCTTGTCACCTCCAAAGTCTTTATACCACCAGAGTTCTCCAAGGTCAGTGGGATTTCCTGAGCAGCAAATGCAAAAATAACTTTCTGAGCTCTTCCAGTGATTTACTGTCTACTTTTGCAGATAGGCATTAATAGCTCATGCCTGAAGATGATGCTTGGCTCAGCATTCACCCTCCTCAGCATACACCATGCCTATGTGATACCATTGTCAGTGAACGTGTTTCAGTAACACATAGACACATATACATCTAGTAACACATATACAAGCCAGTTTTCAAAAGGAATAGCATAATTAATTGAATTCATGTATAAACATTTTTAAAGGGACTTGATTTTCTCAGCACATAGGCAATACAACTGTTTAATGAAGAGCAGGTTACTTGATTTTTTTAGATTTAAAAGTTCATATTTGAAAATACTATCCTGCCTCTGCCTGAGAATTTGAACAGTTCACCTGGCATATAATTACATATTAGAGAACCCAAAAAAGTACTCCTTTTTCAGTGCATAATTAAATTTCTCATGAAACACAGATGTGTATTTTTAGCTCTTTGAACACCAAAGTACTCTGTATTATGTAATTTTCAAATTAACTCTGGCATATTAGTTAACAAAATAATGTTTTGACTTTGAGTCTGGGCTGAAAACTTTGTAAATTTAAATTGTACCCCCTTATCATACTGGAACTAATAAACACTTTTCTCTGATTACCTTCTTTGATTTTCTTTGGCATTTGAGTGCTCCAGTTCTGTTCATCTCTGCAAATCAGTGAATATTCATAGAATGGTGTCAGGATAAATTAATACTTTAAAATGCTGTTTGGAAGCAGCATGCAGAAAATAAGTCACAGTGGCTTAGGTAAATTGAAATAAATGTGATCAGAGATCAATGATTCTCATACTGGGGAAAGCACAAATAGTTACAATTATCCTGGATAACTTTTCTTTGATGGTTTATGTTCTGATCTGTATGCTGCTTCAGATGTGCAGGTTTTAGAAAATTGTTTACATAGCTTTAAGAATATCTTTTTGATTTATTTATTTTTTTTTTACCAAGTGTAAGAACCACTAAGCACTAATCAAAGTCTCATTTTAAGAATGATAGCTCATTAAACCTGAGGGGGTGATGGTGACAGGTGCCTTGGTGTCTAAGAAAGTGAATCTTTTATGTTGGTTACCCAAACTGAGCCTTTAAAATGCTTATGTATCAACCAAGAACCACAGAACCAAGTTTGCCGGTGATAAGTGATACACTGAACTGGAAACCTGTGAAAATGTATGAATAAATAAATAAAATGCTTATCATGCATTGTTGCACAAAATCTTTTATAGCATTCAGTTAAGCAGTTACTGAAACACCTAAATTTTCTGCAGTTAAACAACATAAGCAAATAATTGTCTAACTAAATAGTAAAAAAAAAAAAGTCACAGAAGACTCAATGCCACCTGTTAATTTTATCTTTTCACTTAATGTCAGAGTAGTATGTGATTTAAGAGGGGCGTGGCTGTTCTGTGTTCTTTATCTTCAGGTGCCATAGAGGTGTTCTTGATCCTGGTGAAATTCTATTCCAAAAAGATTTGATAAGACCCTGTTTTAGCCATTATTAACTTTTTAAGCTACGTTGACAGGAATCTTGCAAAATACCTATTTTGCTCACATTGCTGTATGAACAGTTGCAGCCACACAGATGCTCTTCTTGCAAAGATTCACCTTCAGGAGGTGCTTCTCAGCAATAAGACTGTGAGCAATGGAGGAATAAAAGCCGGTGTTTCACAAAACTGAGTGTATAGTGTGAACTAAAAGTAATAGACATGACATTATGATATACTTACTCTCTTCCTGACTTGCTTACTCTTCCTGAGGTAAGAATATCTTACTTCAGTTAGTTTCAGTTAGTAGGAGTGTTCTAGGACTTTCAGTCCATTAAGATGCATAGTTTAGTATAGCCTATATGGAGCTGATGGCAAAATACTAATAGAGATTTCAGTAGTCTCACTAAAGTTATAATTTCTAATGAATGGAGTGCATTTAATACCACAGTTCTTTTTTTGATGGCTGAATGAGTTAAGAACTCTCTCTTATATTACTCTACTCATAGGGGAGCAGTCCTAGCTTTGCTGTTCATCTCAAAGAATCTTGATGTTATTTTTCCACACACAGAGCCAACTATCAGACCAGAAGAGTGGGAATTTTATTCTCCTTCTCTATATTTAAATGATTTGAGAAGTTGGAAGCACTAGGAGTTTCGGCTTCTTGGGACACTATGTGCAGTCAAGTAAATCCCAGCATTACAAATAGCTGGAACACAGAAGTGGCATATGTGTCCTACACTGTTTCTCGGGTACCAACTTTTGGTGAGCGTCAGAAGACAGGAGCATGAGTTACAGTGAACTTTGTTCCAGAGTTACAGTGAACTTTGTTCCAGCACAGCTGCTCTAATATCGTGTTAACTTCACTACAGCTACCCAGCTAAGAATTTACCTAGTGAGTTAACAGATATAATACCAGTGATATTTGCAGAATCTGTTGTGGAAATTCTGTCCAACTAACTGCTGCTGTTTTAAGTAGAGGATCAGCAAGAGAATTAGTAGAAATACATCAAGGAAGGATTTCTTTCCTATCTGAGAATTCTGTCTTTTCCTCAGCTGAAATAAAGCAATAGCTCTACACTTTTAAAGTTACTAAGGGAAGTTATATTTTACATGTTTGAGGCAGCTTTCAAAGAAAGGAACCATAATTGTCTCCTTTCCCAAGTTAGGATAATTTCTCAAAAGAAAGTATGTTGTTGCTTAAATATAGTCAGTGGCTATTCTTTTTTATCACATGGTCCAGATTTTCTTCTCTCATGTAATGCTTGAAACTTAATCACTCATTTCAGGTGATTAACTCATATGAAGTGGTGTTGCATTTGTTCTCTGTAATAGATCTGTTTCTCACAAATTTTACAGTAATATAGGTTCTTTGGTTTCAAAGCATAGCTTCTGATTAGCAGCCAGCTCATGTAGTTCATTGATTAGAAATCTGAGATGGAAACTTGTATCCTACTTGATTAACCTGTTTACAGAGTGCACAAAAAAACTCTGTTGTCTGCTAATCTTCTCATATAACACACACACAGACCTGAGATTTCCTGTTAGTATTTTTCTGTTCACAGCCAGGTCACTGAATTCTGCAGTGAACCTTGCAGCCTTGCAAAGCATCAGTTCCATGGCAGACTGAAGTGTTAGAGCAAAACTGTAAAACAAATATGCTGTTCTTCAAAGCCATAAAATGGCATGGAAGGAAAAAAAAAATCAATACAATTGGGTTTTCTTTTTTTCTTTTCATTTTCCTTGTTAAAACATTCTCTATCAAAATATTTTGCCAGCTTCTGAACTTGGAGCTTGATGTCAAGGATTGCCGTGAAGTCTCTCAGAAAATAAGTTTTTTTCAGCAATAGCAGACCAGATAATAAAATGGTGGTAAAAGATGATAAAATCCTCTCCTGTCTCAGCTCAATTAACTTTTACTAAAAATTGACTCGGCAAATATGTGGAAGACTAAAATTAGATGTTGAGGTATATTTAAAAGACTTTGTGTTAATTTAACATCAGATGAGAACTGCAAGTAATATCTCTGACGCTGCAGTGTCCTAAATTGTCATGATTTCACCACTTTTCCGTTAGACTGTATGAAGATAATTGATGAGGGAATTGGGCCCAGATGTTCCATTGGCTTTCACTAGAACTAATAACCTTGGCTTGCTTGAAATGTTAATTTCTGGAATATATCTGACATCTCTACTAATAGGCTGTAATGCTTTGTTTTTTGGTTTTTGTTTTTTTTGTGTATGTGTGGTTGTATTAAATCATAGAAGGAAGACAGACTGATGCTGAGAGACCTAAAAGTGTGGGCAGAACAGTTTGAAAGAGACTTAGCCCGAGCACAGGTGGCCGAAACAAGCTTACAGGAGAAATACCAGGTAAGCAGTAGGGAAAATTTTGTATGATAAGACATTGTTGTCATCTGTACTGCAATATTTTATGCAGTCTGTATATATGGAAGTCAATATGCTGTAGTTTAAAGAAACCAGGACACAAACTCTCTTTCATTTTATTGGTGGAGGAATTATAATGTCAGCTACGTAGAACTGTGCACAGATGGTTTGCCTAACACAGAGCTTTTTCTAGCAGTGTGAAGAAGGACTGTCCTAGTTAGAAGTGAGCATGTGCCTGTACAGTCCTTCCAGATCCTGCGTGATACAGCTCAGATGGGTTGTATGACTGCAGGCTGGATGAGGTGACAGGTGGAGACGACAGGGCTTAAAGCTTCATTTTTTTTACCCCTCTCTCAAAGGTTAATGTCTAAATTGGCGATATAAATCTTGGTCTGAATTTTCTCCTGAAGCTCAGCTGTTCTCTAAAAGCAGCCACTGTCTGTCCTACGTAGCTTTTAATCCATTTGCTAGTTTGTCTGATCAATTATTATTTCTTTTCATATAGGGTTCAGGCATCTGATAACTGAAGGGAAATACATCCTACCTATATTTGCCTGGAGGATTCTACAGTCTATTAAAACCTTTAATAAAATGCATTTCAGTGTAAATATACAAGTTTACTGATACTCCTCTTTGGGAAGGATTAGGACTTTTATCAGTACAAAATTGTCATAGGCTGTAGTACTCCATAAACATTGAAGAATTTCATTCTTTGACTCTGTACTACATTGATTTGATTTTCTCTTTGTGCAGTCATTTAAACATTTCAGAGTACAATATGAGGTAAAAAGGAAACAGATTGAACTTGTAACCCAGTCATTAAGGAAAGATGGTAAATTATCACTTGATCAAGCTATGGTGAAGCAAGCATGGGACAGAGTTTCTTCCAGGGTAAGTTGAAAATTGTTATGCTATGTATTTTTTATTAAATGAAGGATGAGAATTTAAAATCATTTAAGCACCTGTTTGCTATTGATTTTATTAGGCTTTAGGAACCTAAAAATGGACCAAATTTCTAGCACTGTTGAATTTGCATTTGTTTTGAGAACGTTTACTGCACTATCTTTAATATTGCACAAAGACAGATTATGAACTTTAAGCAAATGACTATGCTTTGAGGTTTCCTTTTATTTGAAAGTGTGTTAACAGTGCTTAGTCAAGTTCAAACCATTGTTGATAAAAAGAAAAGTATGCACAATGCCCTTCAAAATGCAATGTTATAATGTAAATTGCTAGAGTTATCTGAGAAATTGTGGTATAATATTTTTTAATATAACTAAAACAATTTTCTCTGTAATACTGAATACTTTATCAATAAATGAGACTTAAATGCTAATTTTGACCTGGTTGCAATAGTAATAAATTAATATTAGTATTTGTGATAGT
>VZTL01068091.1:10753-28248 GCA_013400535.1 Scopus umbretta | reverse complement strand
CGGGTCCTACATAACGCACTGAGACAAATTTTCTGTCTCCTTCTGCTCAGGAAATGAATATTATTCATAGTGGTCTAATCAGAAACTGTATTACCCTCTTCAGTACCAGATTCACCGATTAAATTTGCTAGTGTTCTCAGAATATTACAGCACCTAGGATTTCTCCTCCTCTCCCACCTACCAAAAAGCTGAGTACTGGGACAGGTGCAGCATGACAATGTTAACTTTCCCTCTGCATCATATAATACCAACACTAGCCAAAAATAATTATTCAGTTTTATATTGTCTTCTCCCTAGACTGTACTCAAATACAGAAAGAATGTAAACTTATCTGCAAAGGATGAACTTCATTCTCTCAAACAAACACGTGTGGGAGATTCCCTTCCTGAAGTGTGGCAGCTGGCTCATTATCAAATGCAAACTGAAACATCTGGGTGCCAGATATGGCCGCTTGCTTGTTTTGCACTGCTGAGCTATCTACAGAATATGCTGTGAAGTTACTTAATTTGAGAGGGTATGGATGTTATAGACGCAGAAATCTCACACTATTTTAAAGAAGGATATAATTTTTCTTGTGATTACTCTTGTTTTGTCTTTCTACAATTTTGCATACATCTGTATGCATAGGGCAGTTCATTTGAGGACAGTTCTTCTACATCTGTATTTCTGTAACTGCTACTTAAGGCAGAGTAATTGGTACACTACAGACATAGACAATACATTCATTTGTACATGTCTTCAACAAACATGGTCAGAAAAACTTGAAATAAAATTGATATCCTTTTTCTTCATTTTGACTTTCTTTTGCTTCAAGTTTCTTCATTCTCTGTTGCAAGTTGCCAAACACCATTAACTTTTCCCTCTCTTTCACATACTGAATTATGCAATGGAAACTGGCTTGAAAAAAGGGATGAGTGCTTAATGTTTCTTAGGGGTAGCTCTTTGTAACTTTGTTAAAAAAAAAAAACCACCAACAAATTTTGACATTCATCACCCAATGATCATACACTTTTTTTGGTTAGGTGTTGTCACAAGCTATTTAGCTTATTAAGATCTTTTTTCATCCAGTAGATTGACTATAGCAGTCTTCAAAGAATTTGTCTGCTGATAGGCAAGACTGCACACAGATTTAATTTTAATAAAATACTAGGGGATAAATACACACTAAAAGAGAAACAAGCATAATTCCACTGTTGTCTTCACTGTAGTATGCATTTCTAAAGATCCTCTCTACAGAACAGATGTCTTCTGTGAGTCTGGTGAACTGTTTTTTTTCCCCTAGATAGTCTCTGTACACAGATCTTAATTACAGTCACTCATAGTGTTTTGTAATATATTTACAAAAAAAGTTCCACTAACAGTATTCCCAAATCCCATTTATATCTCCTAGCTGTTTCCATAAGCAAGAGGCAGCATATCCTGTTGCCGCCTTGAGCAACACACGTGGTGACAGGCCAGTCATTTGCTACCTCAGAATAGAGAGGGTGATGAGTTTTAAACTTTCCTTCAGTGACAGCACTTGTTTTGGTATCTCTCTTCTACACACACTCTAATTTTCATTAAACTTGTAGGACTACATCAGGTATGTCTACAACTGCAAGTAGTGTAGTCTTTAGAAATGGATTTGTAAACAGCAACAGCTAATACTGAGGATCCAATGTTCACACCATACACATTTCAGGGAGTTTCAACTATCTCTCATCAGATCTTGTGGAATTTAAAGCCTGCTATACGTGGAGACTGCTGGCGCGCTCCTGGAGCACATCTTATCAATTTAATTCCGAAGGATGTTTGTGCACTCTGAGACTGCTCTGCATTGTCTGCATTGCACAGCAAAGGGGACAACTGGTAGATTTGATTCAAAAGTGCACTGCTGATTCTAGCTAAAATGCTGGTATATACATACCCAAACATTTGACTTATTTTTTTCTCTAAAATTTGTTATAAATTGGCTGGAGGGTTTCAAAAGCTATAGAAGTACAGCAAACGACTGAGAGAGAGAGAGAGATGTTCTACTAAAATAGAACATCATGGCATGGAAAATAAAGTAATGAAAACATCTCTGAAGAGACTTAAGAATACTACCCAGTTTTTATAATACAGCTGTTATCCTATCCTATCCTATGCTGCTGTAATTCCTGCCAGCAAATTATTCAGACCTTTAGTAATAGCAGGTTTTTTTCCATCTCATTCTGATACCTTTCACACAATACTGGCAGGCACAGAGTTATTCCTTCTTTTCGTTGTTTCCCTCCATCCCAAGAGACATCTGTAAGCCCTTGTGCTTTTAAAGTGCTAGATGCTCAAAGGCTCTTCTGAAATTAATAATAATCAATGCCAGCAGCATCTCAACACCCTACCCAGTATTTGCATGTGATGGAGGGAAAACAATAGCAAAAAGGAGACATCAACTTGAATTATTCCAGCAGTTGTTTTAAATGGTGAATATTTTCCTTTTTTTAATGTGAAAAAGAAATAAACAATATCCTTAAACAATATCTTTTTAAATTCAGAGCATAAGCAGAATCTGAATTACCCCAGTGTTCTGAAAAATCTGTATTTCTCTACAGTTGTATTGGCAAACTCAGATAATTTCTACCAGTAATGGAATTTATACACTGAGTAGCCCTGCGCTTTGGAAAATGCCATCCAGTAATCATCTTTCTGATTGCTACACGGTAGCTGCATCAGTCTGGGATGTGCTCTTTATACTGCTAATGAAGCAAAATTTAAACATTGAACAAGTACCAACTGCATGTTTGAAGCCCAAAAGATTTATATATAAACCCTCCATTTAATTTTTGTCAGTAGAGGACTTAAGAAAGAGGAGGGAACTGTAGGGGAGGAATATGAAACAGTTTTGAGAAAACACTGTACTGAAAGTGACATGCGAACGGAAACGGTACAGAAGGAGTTGTACATAAATTCAGTTCTGATTACTTAGGTGAAATTTTTATATACACTGGAACATACTGGAATGAATGATTTTTCTGATATCTTAAAGAAGACTATATAGAAAGCACATCCTGTAATGTAAGAAATTCTCTGAAGGGGGCTATGAGAAAATATTCATGCAAATATGATACATTAAGTGTAAAAAACACTTACCTTGTTGAATATCCTTCATCTCCAGGTGCAAACTGGATATTAAAATTCCTACAGTTTGAGACCGTTTTCCATCCAACAATTTGATAATCTGGAAAGATGAAGCAAAATGATCTGAGATCAAATGAACACTCTACAAAGGATTCATTCACATTAATGACAGAAGGTAATTTGTGAATTTAGTTCAGTGTGTCTCCAAACATCAAACCTTTTTATTAACTAAATGTGGTAATAAGATTGTCATCTTATCTCTGTGCTCTGCACCTTAACAAATGGTTGATAAACATAAGCTTGAATTCTCACCAGGTCTAGTAAAGAACATCACCTTTTACTTGTATGATGCTATTAAGAAAGGCACATCAAATATTTATTCTGGAATATACCTTTCCCCCCTACTCTTTAAGGTGATCAGGTCAGAACTATTTAAGACACTCTAAGTAGATTGCAAGTTCTTTAGTTTGTCTAGTTTATCTTTCAGCGTGATCTATGTTTTTGACAAAGGATCAATTCCTGACCAAGGAGAACTGGAGAATTGTCGTCTTCTGACCTCTCAACACTATTTCTGGAACACTAAGGGCTACTGAAAGGATTTCTTTCACTTTTGTCTGAATGTGATTCTTCCACACCCTTGACACTGCACAAGGATTTGAGGATTTTGTTCACATTTTGGGTAACAGACACTTGCTATTATAATATGCTGACATTCAGATTGCAATCTTTTCAGATGTTGGGTACAGGGAGAAGAAAAAGGAAGGAGGGAAACCTTAAGGAAGTTATTTTGGCTGGTTGAAATTAGTGATACTGATGCAGATCTGTCCATAAATAAAGTAATCAAAAGTAAACCATCAGAATTTTAGCAGTGTAGTTCAGATGTTAGAAATGTCAAAACCAAACTTCCCACAATTTTTGGACTGTGGGTATTTGTGATTTTGATTTATGTCATAAGGAAGATATGATAGCAGCACATCACAAAATGCAATACAGACAAGTTCTTCAAAAAAAGAAATGTTCAGATCCAAGCAGTTGGCTTACTTCATAGTGTCGATGAACAATTACTATTAAAAATACTAATTCATATGTAAAATTAAAACTAATAGCTAAGTTTTCCCTAAATTTATATTCCTAGTATCTGAACAATATTTAATCTATGTATCAAAATTTAATTTTAATAGTTGGGTGACACTAATATTTGGATATTTAATAATATTTTAAACTTTAAGTAATTCTTATCCCTTATCTCTGCAATATACTTACAGATGCTCACATTACAGACAGTTAACTGACAAAATTTGTACTAACTCATACAAATGTTTCTTATCTATGTTTCATGGGATTTAGGAATATTTAGCGGTGCAACTATTTAGTCGTTCACCTATATAAAAGTAGATTTTTAGTTGAAAAATACAGGAAAAGGAGAAATGATAATGACATTTTCACCAGAAAATGTACTGAAATTGGACAATACATGAACACGTTGGAATATATGCTGCCTTCAACAAAGATCTGACAGATATTTTATGTCCCTGTTGTAGGGACTCAACATTTAAGGAACTTATGTTAAAGTAGATGCTGCACATTTTCTGCCAAAACTGGAAATAAAGTCTATTCTGGGAGGTTTTTTTCAGCCTATATGTAACAGAACATATGCTGGATATTAAGAAAGTAATACTATTTAAAGTGTTTTCTTCAAATGAGAAAGAATTCAGGCCCTTTATCTCCTGAGTACACAAGCAGACAAGATTATTTGGCTACAAGTTACCATAAATTAATACTCTGTAAGCATCACATCCACTTGACTGTGATTTTTCTGTGCAAATGTAAGTAACTGCTCCGTTTATCATGGTCTTTTCTGAAGCTTTACATGAATTTGCTGAACTCCGCAGCACATTAACTTCTTACAGGGATAATTACAGGCTTGAGTAGTATGCAATTTGTATAGCATTCACTGACCTCCAAGTTGACCTTATTCGGGGGCAAATTCATAGGTTGTCATAAACCCCATTAGACATGCCTAGTTTGAGGCAAAACCTTTCCAGACTATAGCCATTGCAGACAGTATGGCATTTGAAATAATTCTATTAAAGTATTTTTCAGTGCTAATATATTCTCCAAGTATAATCAAACCAGCTCACATTGCTAAGCAACACTTCCTCCTTAAAAGATTAGTGAAAAAAAAAAAAAAACCACCTTAAAGAAGACCCTGTATAATTTAAAAAGCTAAAACAGAGATTCATGGTTTGAAATGGCCAACTAACTGTATGTTCACATGCATTTTAGACAAATGTACACATGGTCACAATTACGAGGCATCAAACTAGACACAGACTACCTGAAATAGTTTCAGCCAACTGAAATCTGTAACTGAAGGCTAATATTTTATTCATTAGAGAGCAAAAATGGAACAACAAGACAACAGAATAGCTTAAATTGGGCATAAAACTACTCTAAAAACACAGTTGTAATGCTAAATATTACATAGGACTTTTGACATGGATTTTGAGAACCAATGTGTAACTTTAACAATTTTGCAACAAAAATATATATAATCAGTAGTAAAACAGAGAACATATTTTCAGAGGTACTCATGTTGTCCCAAATTATGGTTATTCTGGAGAAGTCACTGACAGAGAATTAAATACGTGTGTGAATTCCTAATGGAAAGGAGACAGAAAAATCAGCACCTTTCCAGGTCATAAAAACCACGCGGCAAATAAAATGCAAGTTTGTAAAGACTGCGTTGAACTATTTACTTCAACTGTTGCCTTTTAAAAGACAAAACACTCATCACCTCTCAGCATATCAGGACTTGCTGACAGTGACAGGTAAGCAGCTAAAATCCAGCTGACGCCCGTTGCTGCTGCTGTGCCCGCTGGTGGGATTTGCCAGCTGCCTGCCACTCCTCCAGACTATGAATGTATCATTGCAACAGACACAGCATCTTCTGACTCAGTGACAAAATTGTGGCTGCTGGTGCTAATCCATTTAATTCACTGATCCATAACATTATTGGCTCTATGTGCTGTTCCCCGACTATTTTTTAATGTTATTAAGTTAGTTGATTTGCTGTACACAAGTGCCCCTTCTACGTCTTTCAAATATTTATCATCTAATTAAAAGTGGAGACATACCGAAGCTTGAATACGTTCATAAATTATTCTGTCGTTCCCATTAAAAGGTGTTTCTCTAATGCAGCCAGAAATGTATTTCATTAAATATTATAGGATGGACTTCACTGTTTTGTCTAACTGTAATGTCTACATTCTGTCCAGGACACTTACTGGTGCTGAAATCTGAACAGATTCAGTTTACTTTAGTGATTAAAAGCTAAATCCTTCCTCCTGCTGGTGCATGGGTTCTTTCCATGACATTTAAATTTATTGAGAGAAACCATAAGCTAAAAAGCTGTCCTGCATATCACAGTGTTTCCTTCCATTCCCACTCATTAACTTTTACTGTGAAGTCAACAGTCTGGACACATAAGTAGTCTGCTGAACTCGTGTTCAAACAGAGGAAGAATATGCTGCACAAGGAGCACAAGTAAGTATGCCCCTCAAGCCATTGTACATAAACACCCCGAGAGTTACCAATGACATTTCAGAAGCTTAAGACTAGACGTTATCTCAAAGAGACGTTATCTCTTTGAGTCCTACTCAAAGGAGAGCCAAGTTTAACTATTTTCTGTTTACCATGGATGAACCATAGCTTTATATTTTTTAAATATTTTAAAAATAGTTTAGGAGACATGTAATCCTATTTGCAATTCTATTGGATGGAAAACCCCCACCATTTTTAGCTTTTTGCTAAAGGACAAGAAAATGGTAATTTCTCAGGATAAAACAGGAGGTAACAAGTGAGGTAGTAGGCAACTTATTTTGATCTCTTTATTCCTATCAAAACTGTAAAAACAAGAACAAACTCACAAAATAGATATTTACCCTTTACGGATACTTTCCATATCCTATATGACTGCAGAGCTTTGTGCTAAACAAGGAAATGCCGTGTTCATTCTTCTCAGTACAGCACAAAAAATAAGAAGAAAGTGAGAGTGCCTCGGAAGAGCACGCACCAGCATTTTACTACTTCCACTCAAGTTTGAACACTGTTTATTATCTTATGCAGACAGCTGAAGACAGTCATTGTGTTTCAACCCTGCAAAGCTTCCAACATTTTCTGTAATATCTGCCCTTCTTGTGGAAACACAAAATTCATTAATTGTAATTGCTTATTTAGTTAGATGGACAAAAAACTTGCTGACAGACATATCCCTTTCAGTTAAAAAAATGCAATTCACTCAAAATATTGACACTCTTCTTAAATGAGAACACATGTTAATAATTATGTGAAGTCTGTTAGAGATAATAGACAACAGAAAAGCCATTATCTTTAATGTCCTCCCGCGTCTTTGAAATGATAATCATTGCACTAAAGGGCCAAAAATGATTGATGGACTTTCATTTGGAGCATACACCTGACACAAATTACTTGACATTTACTCATTTTTTTTGTAAGATGAAGGCAGAGTGGCATCACAAACATCCAACTATCCTGTTTCTTGAAAAAGTATAGAAAATACTTGTGTTTTTGAGGATAAGTTACTAACAAGTGTTCAAATACACTGGAAAAACTAATACAACTTCAAAATACATGTAAGTCCAGCAATGGAGCTACAGAAAGCACATGGACTAAATCACAGCAAAGGAATGTTCTTTTCTAAATTACCTCTTTTTCAGGCATACAGGGTATCATAGCTCAATACACAAGGAATCATGTTTTTCATTTCATTCCAAAATATATGTCCTAATTCTGCCTTTCTTCTATTTGGTCCTACAAGAACAGATTTTGGTTCTGCAAATTTAACAGGAAAGGGAGAACCTATGGCTTGAAAACAATTACATGTGCCTATTAGCCTAAAAATGTGCATGGATATATATGGACAAGAAATGTTAAGAGTTTAGAACAAATTAAAGCAAAATCCTTTGCATGTAAAACTTCAGTCCTTCATCTGACATGAAAACGTCTATAGAAGACTTTCAGAGTCTGGGAAAGATGTTAGATCCTTCAAATTATATTCAAATCTATCGAAATATGAGTTCTTTCAACAAAAAGATGCAGGTGTTTTGTTTTGGGGTTTTTTCCAGAAAAATAGGTTAGAGTTTTCATATGCTAATTGTTTTCAGTTTTCATTGTTTTCATAAACAGCTATGGACCTTAATGGTACTGTACTGAATCTACTTACAGTTGAACAAAACATTGTAGTCAAAGTCCATTTACAATTTCACAAACATAACTTACAATAGCTTTTCTTAAATAAACCAAACATTGCTAGACAAATGCTTTAATGCGAGTGTTAGTGGATAATTGAATAGGTGCGGAAATCATATGTCCAGAATGGCATCTACAACTGCAATCTAAGCATAAGAAAATATAGAAATGATGATTGAAACAGTCTAGATTAACAGTTGCACTTTCACAAGCATGTCAGTGATACTTTAAAAATAGGAGTTAAAAATGGGAGTCATATTCAAAAGGCATTTAAAGTCTAAATGTCCAATAGAATCAATACCTAAATGGAAATTATGTACTAAAATAACCTGGTGGATCTAGCCCTTTTTCTTCTTGATTTCCAAGAAACTGTAACTTGTAAGTAATTTTGAAAGTGGCACCAACTATGTGCATTTGAAAAAGCTTAACTAAAGACCACAACACCTTACATGGCGTAAATACTTTCCGATCCAATGTATATTGCCAAGCTGCATCATACCAGTAATTTACGTATTTAGATTAAGCTAACTGGATTAGCCAAAACCAGAGAGAAATTTACTTGAAATTCATACTCAGGTGCTGATGAATTTCTTTATTTTTGTCCAGTAACTTCAACTTTCCCTGCTGCAAATCCAACCACTTCAGAACTATCCTAAGAAATAAATCCCACTCCTTCTGTACATTATTTATCCACCTAGAGTCTCTGGGAAAGTCAGGTTGCAAGCAAATAGTCTCTTTTCCATGTCATAGATATCACATCCAAAAAATCACTGCACTGTATTACCTTGTATAAGATTATAATGCTTTTAGTCTTACACTTCAAAAGCATGCTTATGAAAGAAGAATTACCTTCATTAATTCTTAAATATATTGCAACACTATTTTGCTCTAATATTGGGACATAACTAGTATATTAATCTAGATAGTAAATTCTCCCCATCCAGAAAAGGCAAATTCTATTCTCAAGACATAATACCTAAAAAAGTAGAATATTTCTTTTGATCATTAGTTACATAATACTGCACAACTTTTATTTACAAGATTGCATATATGCAGAGCCAATAAATGCACAAGAATAAGGATTTCCTGAAATATTTCAGAGGATGTAGAGTTGAGCTGCTAAGCCCAGATAAGCATTACCATAACAAGCTTCAAGAATACACAGGTGTACCAGAAAGGTACATCTGGCCTTCATTTAAATTATATTATTTTTACATTGTATCCCTATCAAGGGAATGTACTATATATTTCCAAAACAAGTGAATATATGCTTAAAAATAAATAAAATCACCCTTTATGCAGTCCTCTAAGAAGTTATATTACCATTGCTGCTGGAAGGTTCTTTTTTCCCCACATACTTGTTAGAATACCTTATCTTTTGATAACTGCATTTCAAATTCTAATAATTTCACCCTCATATCAGGATGATAGCCTCTAGAAACTAGTATAATTCAAACAATAAGCCATTTTCTGGCAGGCACAAAAGCAATAAATTTGGGAATCATGGAAGTGCTTCCATTCTGGAAAAAAAGGATAGCAGCTCTTTCCATCCATAGGACAATGGACAGAAAGTAGACTTTATGCCTTTTAATGAAGTAACAGAATCATGATGTTGGAAAGGCGGTCAAAATGTCATCCAAAGCATTTCTGCACTTCAGCACAGTATCAACTATATGTGTATCATTGAAAACAAATTTCTTAAAGATCTTCCAATACAGAAACACAATTTCCCTAGCCAAAATTGTTCTGCATTCCTTACTTTTAGAAAGCTTTTAATCATTTTTCTTTGCAGTAGCTGAGTGCGCAGGACAACACTTACTGTATGTCCCAATCAACCTCCTCTTTTCTAGACTAAACAATCATAATAATTCAATTATTTTCTCGTAGACTACTTTTACACTGTTCACCATTCTCACTATTCTTGACCCTTTACAGTTAGTAAACATCTTAATGAAGGGCTGTAATGCCTAAATCTAGATGCAGTTCTTACCCGAGACGTGGCTGGGTAGATTGTCTTGCACACAACACTTCTATTGATCTATCAGAGTTTTGTTTTCCCTTTTCAGTAGTACGATGATTTGACAATTCACATTCCTCCTGTAAGCCATTATAATCCCAAGATCCTGTCTGCTAAACTATTACCTTGTCAATTAGCTAATTGTACCCCATCTTATTTTCAGGTAGCTGAATATCCTTAACAGTATCAACTTTGTGGTTAACTGTATTAGCTTTGTGCTTATCCCTATCTTTCAGACCATACCTCTCATACATGAAAGCTTTCTAAAGGGTCTGCTCCAGTACATTTGAAGCCTCTTCCAACTAAGTGGCTGCAGAGTTAATATTCCATTATCCAGGTTGTAAGTGAAAATACCGAGGGAACCAGACCCACACAGATGCCCACAGAATCCTCAATGCATTCTACTATGTTGACACTGAGTATATGTATGAGTGTAAATATATTCTATAAATTATATATTATATTGTAAGTATATTTTATATATAAGTATAAATATATACTCATATGTTTCCCTTCTGAGCACAACTTGCCAAATGGTACTGGAAAACAGACCATCCATTCCATTTATGTAGGGCAAGATTTAGATATTTCTGGCTGAAAATAGCAGATGTCTATCAGCTGTAACCAACAAAAGTACAGCATACGGTGAATATGTTAATTTGTGTTGCCATAAGGTGTCTGCTGTGTGGACAAATCGGTAAGAATAGAACAGAGAGAAACTTCTATAGGCTTAATGTGATGCTTTCCACAGAAGCATTTGTTTCACAGACTAAGCATACAGGTTGTTCTGACTGGCTTCACAAAAATAATAATTCTGAGAATAAATTGAGTAATATTATTTTATTTGGAACTGCAAGAGAAACGTAAATAGATGGTAACGAAGTCATAATTCAACAGGCCACTAATTGTTAAAGTCTCCTTAGTTTTATAAAGAAGATCCAGTTAAATGAGAAAAAATTCCCCTCTAATTTAAAAGACAGAATCTTACTTCCAATTGCATAAGGAACTTGATTGTGAGGCACTGATCTAATTCTATTCAAGGAGAAAAGTATTAAGTAATCATGTTTTAATAAGCAATCCTGCACCACCTATTGGTCTGTCATTTCTCTAAATACCAAGCAGGCCGAACTTAGTTTGTATAAGGTGAGATGAAATAGGATAAAGTTTGTACAGAGAAGAGATTTAATGCAGTGAACAGGTCAGCACTAACATGTATTATTAAATAAAGTAGCTTACCTACTGCAAACACAAACTACTACTCCAGATTCTATCACTGTACCTATAACTTGCTCTGAAAGGCTTTTTTATAGAATGGGAGAAAGGAATTTACAAAGAAATACAAAATGACACAGCATCAGCTAAAAATTACAACATATGATGAACCTCATAAGATTCATATGTCTTTCTTAATGTCTGTAGGAAGCATCTTTAACCAGACTATAAAATTCCATACACCATGACACTGGTAGCATTCTTAAGACCAGACAAGCACAAATTTCTGTACTGAAACAAAGAAAAAGATTGTTGTTAAAACCCGGATAGATATAATTCTTAGAAAAAAAGTCTAGCAAAGTTGAGAGCTGAGAAAAAGCATGAGAAACACAAATGAAGCCAGCAGAACTGATAGTTCTGCATTAATCTACAGGAGCTTTCTGTTACTGGCTACTAATAAACCCCCCTGTAACTAAATAAAATGTGTCTCTACTACTGTATTGCTTGCAGCCCACCAAGACTGATCCATTGGAGCCAGCCTGCAGACATCTGGGCATTCAGAGAGACAAAGGAAAACACAGCACCATCTAAGACAACCGTTTGTAAAAATATTCAGCTGCTACTGTGAGTCATTTGACTGAGAAAGGTAGAAAGACAGGATATACAAAAAGAAAATGCTTCTATACTCAATTAAATTCAAATTTCACTTGAATTCTAAAAGCTGATTTATCTTTAATTTTTCAATTTATGAAATTACAGAAATTTTAATATTGTTGACCGTGAGTTTTTGAAATTTTCAAGGAAAGCCCTACAAGTCCCATGGTTTCTAACACCATGATCATAATCCCATGGGCTTTACCAAACTAAAGACATAGTAATATATAAAACTCTTAATTTATCTCTTAGGGGACTTATTTTTGTATTTTCACACAGCACTTTAAAGGAACTTTTAAAATTTCATTAATTTCAGTAAATATATCCCTAGTCTTAAAATAGTAAGTTTACAACTAACAACAAAACAGAATAATTCAGTGACATAAATAAAGAATGTAAGAAAAGACATTCAATGACATTGAAAAAGACATTCAAAGACATTCTTGCATTCAATGCAAGAAAAAGCATTCATTCATCATAAGAAACAGTCATTATTATTATACCATTTTACCTATATTTTAGAGAGTAACTATTATCCAATATGGTTTTGGATAAAGTTAAGAGTGATCATTTAAAAATTGTGTTGCTGTAGCAAATAAGTTAGCTTACAAAGCAGCAAGGAAAAAGAATAATACAATTTCATCTTGCAGCATACAGGCCTAATTCTCTACCTGGTTTGCTGTCATACACCTGGAGAAATAGCTATATTCACTTAATTGCTGAGATTTTGAAATAAAAAGGTAACTATTTATGCATATTATATCTCCGTTAAAGTTACATACATTCTTCTTCAAAGTTCTTTAGAAACTTGTACTTCCTACTAAATAATTCTTTCTGAAAGAGGTAAATTAATAAAATGTAAAAATAAATTTTAGAAAGAGTGCATCAGAAATGTGAACTAATGGGATTTACAAATACAGCTGAGTACTACATATCATATGCACTTGAAGCATTTGTCAAGTAAAATATGCCAAAATATTTTTCACAGAGATGTTCATGTCTAACTTCAATCTAACATTCGAAGGACTGTAACAATTAAAAATTTTTTTAGGATGTATTTATAAATGTCAGCATGCCCCTATCCTGGCCCCATTTTTCATTTTTCACTTTTTGCATCACATGAGTTTGAATTTTATAAATTCTATAGCCTTATTTACACTTCTCATTAACTATTGTGCTAAGACACAATACAGGAAGTTCATGATCAAAGATGTTTTGAAAGATCTGATTGCACTGACATGTATCTAGGTATATGTATTTCATGTTACATATATTATGAAATTGAAAAAGGTAGGCAGCATAGCTTACATACAAAGTGCCCTCTTGTGGTTCCAAGCAGGTAAACAGATTTACGACGTAGTATATATTTAAATAGGTTTCTAATATACAACCACATTTTTTTAGGCAGTAACGATTATTAGTCAGCCTAGAACTTTTCTTGCAGCAAATACTACTAATGCCATTTCTTTGTCCTATCTGCACATAGTGACTGACAAGTACAAGCGCTCTCTGTAACAGATCACGTCTGAGGCAGACAATATCTGTGCTACAGTAATGACATAGCTGCTGCATAAACTTTTGGCCATTAAACACATGATTGTCCTGTCTTTTCCTGACACAGCTATACTGGAAAAAAGGGTTTTGCAATTCCTCCTTCAAAATGTCTAACAGTCCTATCTTGCCTTAAAATTTATTTTTCCAGTAAAATTAATCTCAGTGGAAGAGAGGTTTGCTAGGGTAACTTAATGGCAGCCTTGAATTATAAATCCGTTCAAGGGCAGACACGGCCTGAAACGTTGGCACTTTTAAATACGTGTTAGAACTCTCATTCAGTTCTCCTATACAATACTCTTTCTGCCTCAGATGTGGAGGATGTGGAATTTTCATTTTCAAAGGCAAGAAATATTCCAATGTAAATAATAACTCTGCATTCTCAAGAAAGAGTTGAATCAGCAATCCACCTATTTTGCTTTAAAATTAGATTTAAAAGCCCATCTATTATCTGTTCATTCAACAATAAATAAAAAGGGAGTTTTCTTAAAATGTAAAACTAAACAGTGACACAAAAAAAGGCAAATACAAAGAAATAATAATTACCTTTTTGGCCTTGGTTTTTTTTTCGTAAGTCTCTGATAATGGTTTTCTTTTTTCCTGAGTGCTGTCTTTGGAGAATAAATATTCAAACTCAGTAGTATCAAGTATATCAGGTTCTTTTAGTGATTCCCATAATGTTGGCATAGCAGTTTTCCTATAAAGGGAAAGGTAATAATAACAACATTTCCAATAAGCAGTTACGAAAAACCGTAATAGATCTAACCATAATAGATGAAAATCCATAATGGATTTAAAACCCAAAGCAACATGCACTGCTGCTACACAAACAGCATTCCTTCCCTATACGTTGCTCTTGTAAGGAGTAAAAATGTTTTGCAGAAGGTTGTACCAACAAGTTTAGCTATTCTGTATCCATGCCTGCTAGACTATCAAAACACGTTATTTCTATTGTGCAGTTTTTTTGTACAACCACCAAATATTATAACTGCAGCTTGCGTGAATACATCTTGAGAGATTTCTGCCACCTCAATTACGATTAGGAGTATTTCAACAGCAGCTTTTTTTGAGAATTCCCAGGAATCTATTTAGACCTATAAAAATAAACAAGAGCAACAAGTATTGAACACACTTTATTCAAGCATATTTTAAGAGTATTTGGGGTCATTTGTATACGACTTGATTCACTTTGTGCTAGCTGCAGATGTTGCATGCTCATATTTATCCTTGTTGCAGTTCTGAGAAACTAGAGCAATTATATGGCCTATATTTTGGGAGACTAACCACTTTTCTGCTCCATTCAACCAACTCTAAATTTTAAATTTGGATTATCTTTCAGTTTTTGCCTTCCAAGACCAGATTTAGTTCTGGAACACTTTGGAACTTGTTTACACAACCCTCTAGTTTTGTCTGGAGTTGGGGAAAACACTACGTAGTGCTGCAAACATGGCACTTCAATTCTGAACGAGCTTTGTTTCAAAATGACAAGGATTCAGGAAAATATGTGAGACAATTTCTGAGTGCTCTTCTTGTCTGTCTACCAGTAGAAGGTGGGCCCACTTCTTCCAGCAGATGTCACTAAAAGGCAGTGTAATTATTTGCAATTAAAAAAAAAAAAAGGGATGAAAATCCCTATAAAATACAAATGGCTGATGTCATTAAACATACTTATATCACATGGTCACAGTATATACAGTGTGTAATATAGTGTGCATATATATAGTATAGCATATATGATATTATATTATGTTATGACTACAAGTCATATATAATAATAATTTTAAAATGTTTTAAAAAAACTTAGCATCTTTGTAACTGCGCTTATGCTAAAATAATTTTGAACAGAGATAATAATTATTTGAATTTTAAGACCCAAATAATCACGTCATTTCATTACTTGCATAACACAGGACCTGAATTTTATTTCATGATTCTAGCAACTCCTTGTTAAACTAGAAATAGTCCGTGTTGCTTAATCATCCCCCCAAAATACTTTTTGAGCCAACCCGCTTCATGGAGCTCTACATTACATTAATAAACACTTGAAGCAAAGTTAGAATCAGCTAAAGTCCAAAAGAGCAGCTGAGCAGCACTGAAACCACATACCACTGTGGCAGTGAGGTATGCATGCTGTCCCAGAAAGTGTAAATGGGAGTACTTCTTTTCTCCTGCCAGCTGAATAAATGGATAGCATAAACAAAAGTTGTGGGATCATTTCAAAAAGACTGCCCGAAAGCTGTTTATTTATGCCTGTTCACCTAATGATCCCTTGTAAACAAATCAATAAAACAGTATGTTTCATAGTAACTTCAGATTTGCTACAATGGTATATACTATTAGACTAATTTCATAGAATCACACAATGGTTTGGGTCGGAAAGGACCTTTAAAGATCATGTAGTTGCACCCCCCCCCCCCCCCCCCAGCCGAGNNNGTATTCCCCCCCCCCCCCCCCGCCACAGGCAGGGACATCTTTCACTAGATCACGCTGCTCAAAATCCCATCCAACCTGATCTTGAAGACTTCCAATGATGAGGCATCCACAGCTTCTCTGGGCAACCTGTTCCAGTGTCCCACCAACAGTAAAAAATTTATTCCTTATACAAATGCAATCTAAATCTACCTCCTTTCAGTTTAAAACCATTGCCCCTTGTCACTACAGGCCCTGGTAAAAAGTCTTTCTCCATCTTTCCCATAGGCCTACTTCATATATTGAAAGGCCACAATAAGGCCCTCCCCAAGCCTTCTCTTCTCCAGGCTGAACAACCCCAACTCTCTCAGCCTTTCTTCATAGAAGAGGTGTTCCAGCCCTCTCATCATTTGCATGGCCCTTCTCTGGACCCACTCTAACAGGTCCATGTCTTTCTTGTACTGGGTGCCCCAGAGCTGGATGCAGTATTCCAAGTGGGGTCTCACAAGAGAGAGTGGGAAAATCACCTTGACCTGCTGGCCATGCTTCTTTTAGTGCAGCCCAGGATAGAGTTGGCTTTTTGGGCTTCAAGCTCAATTTGCCAGCTTATGTCCAATTTTTAACCACCACTTTCCTCAAGTTCTTCTCTGCAGCACTGTTCTCAATCCATTCATCCCCTAATCTGTATTGATATTGGGGATTGCCCCAACTCAGGCACAGTACCTTGCACTTGGACTTGTTGAACTTCATGAGGTTTGCATGGGCCCAGTCCTCAACCCTGTCAAGGTCCCTCTGGATGGCATCCCTTCCTGCAACCATATCTAGCATTTTATCCCAGTATTAAATCACAATAACATGGGTAATTTTATTGTTTGGTTGGTTGGTTGGTTTTTTAAACTATAGAGGTCTCCATCAGTACTGAGACTCCTCCATAATGGATGCTTCATGCTACAGGTTCCTGAGCTGCATGTACTTACACATATGCTTTACTTTTCCTGCTCTGACAGAATTATACACAGAGGTTAAGTTCCAGTTAACTGTTTCTAGAACTGGAATCATAGAAGATGACACAACATAGTGCTCTGAAGATGGTATCACCTGAAGTGACTGGAAAGCAAAAATGAACCTCTAAGTTCCCACCTGATGAAATTTTAACATTTCAATTCTAATTCAAATTAAGATTAAAAAAAAAAAAATCTTTATAATCTTGGCTACCTTTTTTTCTTTAGTCCTAAGTCTAGGAACCACCCTGTCACTAGAGTTGTCCATGGAGTACTTGGATTTT
>VZTL01068091.1:0-10401 GCA_013400535.1 Scopus umbretta | reverse complement strand
TGTATCCGTGTCCAATACAAAGGCTTCATGGGACGGCTAGGTTCAATGGCAGGTTTTCGAGGACCTTCGTTTGAAGATAAAGTGCTATTAAAAAAGAGCCCAGGCCCTGGAGGTGGAGGGGGTGGAGGTAACCCGGATCCAGGCAGTGGAGGAGGAACAGGAGGTCCCAACCCTGGGAGTGGTGGTGGGGGTGGTGGTGGTGGTGCTTGAAGACTCCTACCACCTTCAGAAAGCGGAGGTGGCAGTGGTGGGCCAGATCCAAACTGAGATGTCAGTGAAGATGGTCCCGTTGGCAAAGGTGGTGGTGGAGGAACTAAACCTGGTAGTGAAGAATCAGGAAGGGGAGGAGGAGGAGGTGGTGGTGGTGGTGGCGGCGGTGGAGGTGGCAACATTTGTTTTGGTTGACAAGATAAGACACTTTCTGACGACTGTACATTGTAATTGTCCTTATTTTCACTTTGAACAGATATACTATGTGACAAAGAAGAAATATTAAGCTTTTTGGGTACTATTTGGTTGTTTTTCACAGCTCTGTTTTCTTCTTCACTAGGCTTTATGAAAGTTTCTCTGTCAGTCTGTATACATACATTTCGGTATGTCTTTGGTGGGTTATCATCTTCAGTAGAAACACCAATATCCTTTGCTTTTTCATTTCTTCTATTTAATTTATTATCGAGTTCATTCTTCAGATGTGCAATGGTTTCCTCAAGCTGAGCAGTTGATACAGCATGTTCTCCACGAATATGGAATACCCTGAGTTCAAACTGAGACTGCAGAACAACAAAAAAACCCTTAGTGCAAATATTTTTCTAAAGTGTTTATTTTGTAGTAATTAAAAATCTTCACATTTAGACTATGTTCTTACTTTAAGCAAACCATAATGACAGAAACACTTCACTTTCCAAGTTCTAACTGGCTTTATTGCAAGCTATTACATAATTGGACAATTACTAATTTTTAAAGAAATTGAGAAGTGTGTGCTTCAACAAAATATATTTTATGACTAAATATCCAGAATATCAATTTAGCAAATTCTAACTTGTACCTTATCTTTAAGCTGACTTACTGCTGAATGCAAAAATTAATGGTTCATTATGGAAAAAATGTACCTTTTTCAAATGGTATTGTACTTAATGACATGATTTTATTGACTATTTCATTTCATAAATAAGCCATAAATATAGTTAACACGTCAGGAAGTAAAAAATAGATTAAACACAACAGAATTTGAAATTTCTCCCAGATAAAACATTAAATAAACAAATTAAAACACTTCCTCAATTAAAAGTGTTCTCATCAATCAAGTTCACAGAGGTAGACATAAATTTTCCTTCAAATTTATCTTTACTATTGGATTAAAACTTCATTTCTACCAGATATATTTAAATCTACAATTCAGGAAAATAAATCTTAGAACCAACATGATCCAGAGGATTTCACCGAGGTAGAAAGAAATAACAATCCTTCAAGAATATATGTAAGGAAGAAAAAATTCCCACTTTTCTTACCATATATCAGAAAAACCAAATATTTGACACAGAAATATCTCCTTTAAATAATCCAGTCCCATACTGCTATTCCAGATGATTAAGACCCTACAAGATATTTTCTGTGATGCCATGATACTATCAGGCAGCTGACTGGTGTTATCTTGTTTCTTTGCAAGGCAATGACTCCTGAAAGAGCATTTTCCATAGTTCTTTCAGGATTTCTGTACAAAGGGAAGCTAACATTTCAGCAGAAGCGGCTAATGAGCTGTGATTTTCCCAAATTCCTGCAGGCATAGCAATTTACACTTAAAAAATTTCCACATAGTGCTTGTCAGAAGCAGCAACACAGCACTCCCTACTTATCATTCCAACTTGAGTATTAGGTCAGAGTTAATAGTTTACAGCATTAGTTAATATGCATCCAAGTCATGCATGTGCAGCTCAGTATGGCAAATACAGTAGTGTAATATACTGTAATTTTGTATCATACAAAGAAGCTTGAATAGATATGCAAATAATATATGTTATTTCTTACAGCAGTATGATCTGCTTGCATTCTAATCAATTTGTTAAGATAAAGTCCAAAGTAAACAATCTGAAAATATTGGATACAAAATGCTCCTTTTCTTAACTGGCAAGTGTAAAGGTGGGAAATCAAGTTTAAAGTCTTGCAAAGATAATCAAACAGAGATTTGTATTGGAAACAACCCAATTCATATTGGTTTTATAGAAGAACTAGGACTAATACGTACAAATAGAACATTTTTTCTTGGCTTTTTTTCTTTTCCTACTGTTACTCTATCAAAGTTTGCTGTCGCTCAGCTTAATTATTAGTTCAGTTCAAGTATCAAAAGATTTTCTGCCATTTGAATTGCTCCAGAGCAACCACCTTTCTTTTTATACTCAGCATACTGATCCATAAATGAGGTAATGAAGTAGGTTTGCCTTAGGGAATTTAGCTATTTTGTTTATCATAGTATTTTGCCCCTATTGGACATCAAAAACTCCCTGACAGAACAATTTACTTTGAACATTAAAGATTTTCCCAGCAGTAAATCTGAAATCACCTTAAAAACACACTGTAAAACAAGCACAGTATTTAACAAAACTACTTATTACATTTAACTGGGCATGAATGCAACTGCGTTAGTATTAGATACCTTTTCAACTACAGCTCTTCAGTCTTTAATTTACAATATAAAGTTGATAGTTTAAACTCAAAATTATATTTGAGGTGATAGTTTTAAGCTTTGTCTTGCTTTTTATTCTTTCACATTTTCAAAATTAATTTCTGTTAATAAAAATAATAAAATTACTAACATAAACAAGAATTAAAGCTAAAATTACTAAGAACAAAAAAGAAATGCAGGCTTAATAAAAATGACATATTGGGAATCTGTGTTGAACATCTCATCAATGGAAAAGATCAGTCTTACCCAACTGACTGCAATATAAGAGAGCAATAAGTCATAAAATAAAGTTTTCTTTTTATTACCTTACATCTCAAAACACATCTTGTTCACCAAAATAAGATTAAGTAACACTGAAATCTTTTCAGTTTACATAACCATGATCTTATTTTCAACATAATTTTCAAGAATATTTATATTAATATGTATTACACATAAATAATACATACATATTCTTAACAAAGGTCTGCTTCCTGGCAAATATATCTTCAAAAGAGATTAAATGCTCAAGCCTTACAATGAATCAAATGGAGATCAAACAGCATCCAGTGTTTCTGCACAGGTAGAATTTAAACATTCTCTTTCTGTCATGTAGTATGACAAGTATGTACAAAATCTACTAGTTTTTTTTTTTTATTATACCACTAAGGACTAGTTAGATACCTTAGTAACATGTAGCATTAAATAATAAAGAAAACCAGTGTGTACTAAACTTAGGCACCTTTGACTCCTGAAAGTAAGTCAATAACTAAAAAGAATTTTTTAAAAAATTACAATTTTTACTCATCTGTGGCTTAAATCTTTTTAAATGGTACTGTCTATTAGAATGAAATCTCAGAATTCAGGCTGCAGAATACTTATTGATAATCACTAGATCTCTATTTACAAATCTCGAAGGAGCCTGTGGGCAACTCAAACTAAAACTAAATTAACTAAAATTAACTAAATTTCATTAATTAAATTAAGTTTAAATGAAAATAAATTTTGATGCAACCTTTTTGTCAATACAATCATTCATTATGCAAGATCATTTCTTGACTTTACAGGTGGGTTGTTCTTTAGAACTTGTGGGATTTGTATTAATTTAGAATCCTTCTGATGCAAATTCACAGTTAGCATTTTATTATAAAGATAAGTCACTAAATTTTGCTATAGCAATTGATGATACAGTACATATCCAGGCAAATCTTTTCTTTCTTACAATTCGTAAAACAAAGGATAGGAACAATGGAATCTTTTTATACTTTACATTATTATGAACAAATTAACATACTGAAATGGAATATAATTGAAGTATTTCCATCTCACAACTTCAAGTGGGAAATAAATCAATCAAAATTACTTTTATACTATACGCTGTCACCAGAATCCTGAAATATTAAAAATATAGATACAGTTCAAAAATATAGATATAGTACAAATTATTCAGTATCTTGCTACTGAATCATGTCAGCAGTTATTACTACCATGCTGGCAACATACCAAGTCTGTTTTCATGGCACATCACGCACCAGACTCCTAGAGTCTTTGGGAACTGCTGTTAAGATGAACAATGACCAAAGTCTATCATCAGAATATAATAGTTTGGTCACAGCTATTTTAAGCAGAATGAAATGGAAAAAAAAAAATTCAGCGGGAAACAAGATGTTTGAGGGAGGGAAGGTGTGGGAAGAGGGCTGGAGGGACAGAAGATATGGGAAGAAGGCTGGAAACTAAAGCTTAGAAAGCCATCCTATGCAGCATGAATGAACATAATCTATTCCTGAAAAAGGGTAGAGGATTTGGATACCTATCAGAGTAAAATGTCTGTATAAGTTTCTGTATAAAATGAAAGCAAGACATTACGAAGAACAATTTGGGAGATGTTCATCAGTGTGGTTTAGATATACAGGATAACAATTTTTTTCATCTGAAAGATGCATTTGCCGCTTTGCTAACTTGTTTAGAAGCCTGGTTGCGTGCTTCTCAACAACATTAATATCAGAAATCGGGATTGTATATGTAGATTCAACACCCAACAAACTAGTGCAAAGAACACATTTTTCTGCTCCCCTGACCATTTCCCTCTTGCAGTATTAATCCACTCTTTCAGAGAATATATCAAATTAAGCCCTCAGGCCTTAGTACGTAGAGGATCTCTGGCTTCTCATTGTCACTGACTCTTGCCAGCCAGACAATGACATTATCTAGTTTTTATTACTTATTCCTCCCTCTCCTCTGTGTGTGTGTGTACACAAAACTGATACTTACAGCTGCTTAAATTTCCACAACAGTAGAGATATATTTTCTCCAGATTAGTGTTACAAATACCAGATTAGAGGCAGGTATGTTTCAAGAAAACCTTATTACTATTTCCTCTTTATATTGCCAGCTTGAAAGAAAATACAACTATATAAATAAGTGTACTGTAAAAGCTTTGATGTGCTGAAATCAGATTTCAATCATAAATTTGAAGTACCTCCTGAGTATCCAAGTAGCCTAATCCACACAGCAATATGCTACTGAAAAAAAAAGAAATGCTTTGCCTTGGTACAATCTTTCTTGCATTCATTGTCAATATTAAATATGCAAACAATGCTATGCTAGTATGCTGAAGAACGCTGTTAGAATTCAGAAGTCCTAAGAATTTTATCAGATGGGGAAGCAGTCTGAAAATACGTGCTACAATTCAAAAAACTGCAGCATACATAGCCACTCAGTAGTACGGCAATTCTAGGGGAAAACAGTTTGCGGACAGCATATCACACACTTATCATGAGTCAACAACTCTATATTAGAATATATAAATAGAAATGTCATATGCAAAAAAGTTATCCTTGTGCTCTATGCAGCTAGTAAAAGGTGTTTCTATGCTCAGTTTAAGAAAAATGCTGTCCCTGTGTTCATGATCACTGCTATTGAAACCTGGGGCAGCTCATTCAATATTAACTTTCTAGGTTCAATCTACATTGCCTTTTGTCTCCACCTCACCCTTACTGGATAATACCCCCTTGTTTCCTTAGTTTCTTTTTGTTTCTATTGGCTGAAGAATACTCCCTTGAATTTGCTTTACAAGATGTAAGTCAGCTTGAGTGTTGTCAGCTGACTTTATAATCCTATGCTTTTCTGACATCTAAAACTAGCCTTCCTGGATGACGTACCTCTTTCTCCATTCTGCCATAGGCTGTCTGTTTCCACCTAATATCCATTTTGAAGAGGTTGAATAAATAGGCAGTTAGGTCTATCCCTCTCCCTGATAAGTGTTATTTTGCTTCCAAATCTGCCCTTGCTTGGAACGCAGGTTTCAGAGGTTTTGCACCTCTGATTCTGACTATAATAAGGTCCGTGCCTATTTGCTCTTCAAGCCTCACCAGTACAGCTGTACTTACAAATGAGTTTCTTTAATTTCTCAAGGTTTGTCTGATATCTGCCATTGGAATGGGCATGATCCGTTTTCCCAGAGTAAAACCGCCTCACCAGAGCAAACGATCTCCGCTGACTCTCAGTTCCCTTAAACACAGACATTTATATATAAGCTTAGAAGACCCATATTACCCTCTTCCTAAAAATATACTACTGTTACTGGGTAAAATAAAAGCCACCCCTAAAAANGAAGATGCAATACTTTGTTTGCTGGTAAAAAAAAAAACCCCCCCAAAAAAAAAAAAAAAAAAATCACCCCTCTTTCTAAAATACACGATATTGCCATGATAAAAAGATGATTATGCAAATATCAAAATATTGATACACTGTAACCTGGAAAATAAGAAGAGTTTTTGGAATGGCTTTCCGGTGTCTTCCTATCTTTTCCCCTTACAGCCAGCCCTCTGCCATATGACTCCAGTGACTTCCTTTTTGAACCTGTTGAGTGACTTGACACAACACCGAGAAAAAAGGCAAGATATATTTTCTGAAATAATGCTGACAGCTTAGCCTTGGACCTGTGAGACTCAGGAACATATGAAGTATATGTTCAAAGGAAGAAAAAAAACCCAAAACTGAATCTGTTGTACCGACCTTCCATTAACCATTACAGTCTCAGATGATAAAGCATGTAATTAATCACAAAAGAAAAAGACTAAATCCTCTCTTGCAGAATGTAACCTACAGGTTATCTAAATGTCTTTGCAATGATAACGTGTATTGACACAGACAAACGTCAATACCAATGGGACAGCTTTTCTCTGTGCTCCGATAGGTGACAGAAAGATTACAGTCTCATTTAATAGAGTCAATATAGTCAATAATAGTCTGTATAGTCAATTAAATAAAATTAACTCAAGTATATTTGTTGTGTTACTGCTTTACATAATGTGATTCTATATGGACAAAGACTTTTTAAGCATGATGTAGAATTGATCTGATATGAAAAGTTTTAGAACAATTTGTATGTATGAATATGAGGAAACCATAAATCCCTACAGCAATCTACATTCAAAAATCAGTTGCTGGCTTGTTATTCGTCAAGACTTATTTGCACCACAAATGTTTAAAAAAATCCTGAGAAGTGTAACAGTAAGATATAAAGTAAAAAAAAGAGTTCTCTAAAACACCGTTTAGAGTAACCAATGTGCAGAACTTTTGCTTTGAACCTAGGAAGTTAATGCTTCACTGCTAATGCATAATATTTTTTCACTAGTGTTTACAGTGCAATTCTACTCTGAAAAGCGACTGTGTAAAAATGGCACGTCTTTAATGAACAATGCTGTTCTATGTGTATCAGAGACAGACCTCTTCTTTAACTGAGAAACACGCACTTTTACTAGATTTTACTCTAATTAGCCTGGAAAAAGCACATAGTAGAGAAAGTGAGCTTGATTTTATTCCCTTCTCTGACTCTATACACTGATTGTTACATCTAATTAGTTACTTATGCCAAGCCATGAAAATGAAAAAAAATGAGAACAAAGAAGACACAAAGTATCTTAGGATATGGTGTCTAGAAGTGGAAATGCTTCGGGGGTGGGGATGGAGATTAAAAAAAAAAAAAAAAAGAGAGAAAGGAAAGAAAAAAGGAAAAAAAAAAGAATTATTGAGTTGCTGAATGAAAATATTTTTATAGACTTTACAGCTTTTTTTTTCTTAACAGTATTTTGGCCATCAAAGTACTGTGCATAGAAAAGACAGGAAATCACAATTTTTACAGACAGCCTCTGACTTTTTGGTTTTGTTCATTCTAAGTAATTTCATCTTCAGTTTTTGGAAGAGCTCACACTTTTCATTGTTGTATTGTGTTGACAAAGAAAAAAAGTCCTTTTTTGTTAAATCTCTGTCATTGAAAAAACATACATTTGTTTTAAATTTTAACAACAATCAGAGAATTAGCAAAGGATTTCTCAATGAAAAGGAATTAAACTTGTGCCAATTTACATAAAAATCAAAATTCCTCTCTAACAAATACCTCAGAAAATATAATCAGTTACATATGGTATATCGCCATTTTCAAGGGTACACAGTAAGGATTATTCTTACACTCACAGTAAAAAAGCTAAATGATTGACCATTCTCAAACATTCCCAGAATTCTAAATATTTGTATAGGCTATGTATAGAGAGCCCAATTCTCTTTCTAATTTAAAAATACCAAATACGTTGTTTTATAGAGGAAATGTAGCAAAAGTAGTTGGGAGGAAATTTGATCATAGCGGGTATATAGAACAGTGTTTTTCTATATATTTTTGAATATTTAGTTGTTTAACAATTATTGACAATTGGGTAGTTGAGAAAGAAATGCAGCCATATAACCAGTAATTTTGGAGTACAAAATTATTGGTATAGCACATAATTAAAATATACCCAGTTCACTGCAAGATACAGATTTTTTTTAAAAATATCATGTGCATGATGACTTATATATAGGACTACAGATGGCTTAAAATTCACACAAAATTTTAAGCACTTCTTCACGACAAGTTGGATAATTTAAATATTTACTGTGAAAATATATGTCATGTTTGATATGTTATGAAATACAACTTCTGATTTAACAACACCTGCAATTACTTGTAAAGATTGATTTATGATTCTTTGAACAATTACAATTTCTACAAGGATATATTATGAAGAAGTCCTCAATTTCAGGTTACTACACTTAAGTAAAACCTACAAATAGACACCCAGTGTGTAGCTATTTGATTAAACATTAAAAAATATATATATATATATACACTATTCTTCCAACAGCTAAGTTGCAGAATTATTCAACACTGTAATTAAATTGCATTTTGACATGCCAAATATCATTAAACATCCAAAACCCAAAGCAGATCTTTAATAGCTTAACTGTTTAAAATAGAATGGCAAAAATCTCTATTTATGAGAAGGAAACCTAGGTGTACATCCTATATTAAGAATTTGAGGATATCAGTTACATATTTAGAATGGCTCAGAATGCATCTTCCATAATAACTTCCTTACTTAATATTTTATAGCTACACTTAACAGATGGATTGCTATATTTAAATAATGCACATTCATATAACAAGTGAGGTTGCTAAAAGCTCTGTTTCACTATAAAATGCATATTGCTGAGAGCTTAAGGAAGTTTTTACAGAAAGTGTAACAGAAGACAGAAAGCTTGATGCAGTTAACACGCCCAGCCTTCAGAAGACTCATATTTGTACTGTCTGAAGGTCTGACAAATGTAAAAAACCACTGTCAGTATAACTGCACAGGTCGTGTGAATTATCTACCAGAAAGAACAAAGTAATGCCACCAACCTGGAATTCTGAATTCACTTACCAATTTCTCCTTCCTATGTCACCACCCCAGATGGATACAACATAAAAGAAAACCTCCCATGTCCAGACTGGTATAAAGGGAAGGACATGGTAGAGAAGTTTTACTACTTCTTCCCTCTCCCACCTTCTGGATTGTATGAAATAATTGGTATGATAAACTTCATTTCATTTTTTCCTTGTCCTGTCTGGAAGAAACACCATCTAACCAAGATCAATTTCCAAAAAACCAAACAGGTAAATGAACAATTGAATGAATGTATGAGAAAGTAATACACTCAATACAAGTAGGTATTTAAAAGCAACCTAAGGAAAAATGATTCTGAGAAATGCACTATGTTTTGTACTCCATCTGCTGTTATTTCTGGTATTGTCTTATTTGTTAGAAAAACTTCAAAACCAGCAAACTGCACTTTTCAGAGTACAGAAGATCAATGAGAAACTGAAGGCATTAATATAATAATACCTACTCTCTCTACTGCAAAAACATTCAAATCAAGCATGCCATTTTTATAGTGAGTATTTAAATTAACACATTCTTGCACATTCTTGTATGCTTATATGTTTCTAATATTCTTCCAATTCATTGTTCCAGTTCCAGTCAAAACTATTCTTGATGTAGCCAATAACATGTTCTTCGTGTCACTGCAGAATTAGTTTGCATTTATAACACATTTTGAATACTTCTTTTCTATAGACTCAGTTCTGCATACAGAATTATAAAACATTTATTAACACCTTCAGCTACTCTTCACTCTATTCCCTCTGTATAGTATGTCAGTTGTATTACTCCTTTGCTTTGCTCCCTGAACTCATTTCCTAGCTGTTCCCAGTGCTGGTTTTCTCTTTGTCTTTCCTATTTCATCTTCTATGCATATTCAGCTGTACACTATATGGGAAATGTGTCATTGAAATGACTGTATTCATAACAGGCTTCTTGTCACCCTTCACTTTTATTATATTACTATAAAATGATTCTTCTCCTAAATTAAATCCCACTCTCTAG
>VZTL01068090.1:4990-21828 GCA_013400535.1 Scopus umbretta | reverse complement strand
TTTTTTTTTTTTAATTCTCTAAAATGAACAGGACAGCAAAATGGCTAAATAGCTGCGGAAATAAGTTATTTTGTGTATATACACTTATATGATGGAGGTGAGTGAGAAGGATGGGTTATTAAGAAGGTTTGGTTGAAACGATTCACAACCTTGTAAGGGCATTGAGAACAATTTTAAACGTTACAGTAAAACTTCGCGTAGCCATGTAACTGGCACAGCAGGAATTCCTAGAGAAAATAAAAATTAGGTATGTTTTTCTGTTGACTGACTTCTTTAACCCAATCAGCTTATTGGTGATAAATGGCTTATTTTATTAGCTGTCACGTGTTTCAAGATACATTGCCCGTCTTTCATGTTTCTTCTCTTGTAGTGCTTCCCTGTATCTGTCACCTGTTACATCTAACTTAAGTCCTCTAAGACAGGGTGTTTCTTCTGTTGAGCATGCGTATTTTTTGCAATGAATTCTAAGTTCCTGGAAGAAAATTCTTGACAGATTTTTGAGGATTCACTGTACTGCATTATAATTCCCACAACATTTTTTTTTTTTTTTTGAATAATCCTGAAGTCTGCTGGAAGACTTGCACAAATACGCGATTTTAAAATTTGTAGCCAGAACCTCTGTCTGTTCTGCCACCGCCATGGTCGTGGCTCCAGGATGTCTCTCCCTGCCTGCATTCAGGGCTGACAGCCTGAGCTCAGCATGAACGGAGGAGAGGTTGATGCGTCTTCTGGGCGATAGGAAAACCCAGACTGAGTATTGCATAAGGATTTTGTAGTGAAGAGCCTGCACAATTACTGTCAAGCCATCAACGACTGGAAGGGATGGCTGTGCAGGCTCTTTGGGGCAACAGGACCTTTGCTCGTGTGTCCTTGCTTCTTGACTCCTACCACTTTCTTCTCCTGTGCTCTATTTCTCCTTTGGGTATTGGTTAAAAGATCTAATTCTATGTTTAGCCTTGGAATTTTATATTTTTTAACTTTCTATGGATCCTATACGTCCATTTCTGTTAACCTGATTTTTCTGTCAGCTTGTTCGAACGTAACCTTGGACGTGCTAGGGAGTAATGAAAACTCTCTGCTCTTTCCCATTTTGGTGCAAATCTCAGAAATGAGTTATTCTTGTTAAATATAGCTGTTAAGCACAGGCAGACAGAACCCAGTTCAAAGAACTGCAGGGGAAAACCTTGTAATCCTGCTCTCCCCTGTTTTCTCCAGCCCCCCTCATAAATTTGTTGTTGGGATTTACTGCTAAAGTTACAACAATAATGGGGTGCTGAAAAGAGGATATTCCAAATATAATATGAAGTAACTTTGCTTTGCTAGTTCTAGATCATGTTCCGCATTGTTTCTAGTTTAAATTAATATAAATTGATCGATATCCACGTTTGCACTGTAAAATAGATAATGTAATATATGCAAGGGCGCCTTTGGAAACTAAAATATTAAATATTTTTAAATTATGCACTCTTAATTGCATTGGTTTTGTATTTAATTATCCTATCAGCTTGTTTAAGTATTGCTGCACATTACCAATATTTAGCAGTTAATGCAAATTTCTGTCCTTGGAGGTGCACTGTATTTTAGTACTGAATCCGTGCTTGTAGGAAGCGCCTGTAATTCTGAATTTAAATGAAGATTTGCTGTATGTGTTGGTAGTTAAATTTGTGTGAGTCTGAAAATAGACTTTATTCTTAAGAATGCTATTCTTTAAAAATAATAATTAAATTAAAAAACAAAAACAAACCCCAACCCAACAACCAACCAAACAACAGCCTGCCATGATCATGGCTCATAATAAAGAAATTTGGGGAATGTGTAATTAGGTCACTCATGAAAGCGGCTGTTCTGGCACACGTAGATACCTGTTTCTGATAGTTCGCTTGTGCCTATAGCAGAAAACTTCCTGAGGGTCTCTAAGGGATTCTTTTTGTTGTAAGGAGAGAAACAGATGCTTTGGCCTTTAAAGGAAATAACTTATTTCTGAAATTTTTTCTTTAGTGCTGGTGGAATGAAGGGGTGATTCATTACTTTTTTTCCATTGAGTGTAAGGCTAATTTGGACTGTTTATAGTCTTAAAGACCAGGTACAGCAGTCTTTGAAAACCATTAAATTTTTAAAAAATGTTGTATGCCGGGAATACTGATGTACGAACCATTACAACGCTTTCATGTTTCCTCTTGTATTCTGTTACCAGCAAATCCAGGCTCTTTCAAAAATAATAATTAAAGAAGGAAGAGTGTTTTTAATGGTGTCATTGACTTGTCACCTAATCTAAGCACACTAAATATATTTGCTATGGCTTTAATTGACATAGAAATCATACAGTTTGATTTCAAAACTAGAAAACTTACTATTTTCTTCAGTGTGCAACAAATATTTATATGGCTTTCCTAAAAACTTACATTTTTAGGAGTCCGGGATAAGAGTGCCTTGACAGGGTTACCGCTATCCAAAGTAAACTAAAGTATGTAATGCTGCCAGTGAATTTTATCCTCATAATAGTTACTCGACTGACATCTGTGACGAACTGAAGCTTCTACGTGCGCACAGACAGCACGCAGCATGGGTAGGTGTAGATGGACTGTCTCACATCGATTTACCAGTGCGCTTTAACTGGACCTGAAGTAACCTATTTCAGGGGTGAGACAAATTTTGTTTCCATGGTTAGCTGCTTGAGACAACTTTGAGAATGTCAGGAAAGGGAAGAGTGTTTTCTTGTTGTTTAATTGAATAAGAAATAAAGTGTATACCTTTTTTTTTTTTTTTTTCCTCCCTGGTCTAGTGGAAATTACTGTATGCTACTTGAGTGCCTGTCATTTATGTAGTTGGCTACTCTTTCTAAATGAAGATTAATGGATTTGATATTTTGTCTTTTCTCTGCTGTTCAACTTAAATGACTACTGTTGATATTGATGTTTTTTGTGTGATGTATGGAAGTCCAGAGGGGTTGGACTAGATGACCTTTAAAGGTCCCTGCCAACCCAAACTATTACATGAATTCAGATATGGACCAAACTGGAGTGTTTATTAAGCAGAAAGAATAAATTGAGGGTATTTGCGTATTATAATATTTGGGTATTATACATCTTAAATAAGATTGTGTGTGGGAAATGTGTTTTAATTATGGAAGACCCCATAATGTGCTTATAAGCCCACAGCTTGATGTTGTGATGGTACCAGGTTGCCAATGTATGATTTCTGATTCAATATTTATGACTGTTAATGCGCAGTTAGGAATTTTCCTTGTGACATCTTCATTAACTTTAATGTCTACAAAGCTGCGGTTGCCCTGCCAGCTACTGAGACAGATGATGGGTTTGAAGACAGCCCTAAGGTACGTTGTCCCGAGTGAGCTGCTTAATGTTCATACTTAATGTGCACAGGGACACGAGAGCTGCCTTGTTGGATCAGATCGATGGTTTGAATGCCCTGATGCTCTGTTGCCAATACCAGATGCTACAGAGGTGAATGCAAGAAATTCTGCAGTAATTGTGAAATGGTTTTTCCAGCAAGAAAGAGGTCTTCTTGTTTCTGGCCGTGGTTGGTCCATACCTCGAAGCAGTGTTGTCCAATTCCACTTCATGTATTACGCAGCCTGTTGGTGTTCTTTAGTCTTCCCCCCTACACCTCCCCTCGATTTTACTTGCTTTTGGCTTCAGCAAAAAGAGTTGACAATATATTGTCCACTGTGCATTTCAAATATTACAAAAAAAAAAAAAAACCTACAAAAATAAAAATCTTTTAAATGCTGCCCTGTCAGCTTTGTTGTGGAGCCTTTTTAACGGTGTGTGATGGAAGAATGAATAGAAGCCCAGAGCTGCCTATTTTATGTTGTTATATTCTATACCATGTCTCTTCCCCGTGTTGAGCCATTTTTTTTTCCCCATTGTTTCTATATGCTTTCCCAAGGGAAAAAAAGTTGTGTGGTAGTGCCATCCATTTATCAGTTGCCTTCTGATAACTTCTAAATTCATTAATTGCTTTCAGCCATATCTAACTGAGGGGGGCAGAAAGATTCAAGGCCCTGATATTTCTGTGGGTTTTGAGAAATCAAGGGTTAGGTAGAAAAGAAAAGAAAACAGTAAGACAAATGCCTTTATGGAGAGAAGGTCTTCGGCTGCCTGGGCTGTTTTGCCGAAGGTTTACTGCTCCACACATGCGCTATGGCTGGCAGGTTGGCACGTGTTCTGCAAAAGCAACTGCGGCCTGTGCTGTGTATCGCCAAGCCAAGCTGGGAGACGGGAGAGAGCGAGCTGAAATTTGGAGACTGAAGTAGTGCTCAAGGAAGACAGTGTCACAGGCACAAGAGAGATCAGCTTGACTTAATGTGAGGGGGCAGAGAAACATGCAATGCAGATCTGTGAGAAACCAGTCTGTGTTAGTGCTTCTGATGCAAAAAAAAAAACCCAACCCAAAACCCAACCCCAAAACAAACAAACAAACAAAACCCAAACCACAAAACCCCTTCCTTTTTCTATGCTTTGTTTCAAAGACTAGATTTTCTATTGGATAAAAAAGTTTGTAGAACTTTTCAAAGTGATTACTGTGTTAAGCCCATAACTTTTGGTGGGACTGAAATAGATCTCAGCAAAGTTCATCCTTGGCTTTAACTTATAGTGTGAAAAGACTGATAAAACACCGTGCTCGAGGAAGTGTGGAGGACATCATCTTATAGCTATTTTTCATATTTTTTTAGATTGGGTATTAGGAAAAATTTCTTTACTGAAAGAGTGGTGAGGCATTGGAACCGGCTGCCCAGGGAAGTGGTGGAGTCCCCATCCCTGGAGGGGTTCAAAAAACGTCTAGATGTGGTACTTCAAGACATGGTCTAGCAGGCATGGTGGTTTGGTGTTGTGTGTTTTGNCATGCATTTCAAAATCAAGCCTTCTGAGATTTAGTAGCTTTAGTATTTATGAGGTTTATGATGTTTAGTAGTCATGGTGGTGTTGGTTTGATGGTTGGACTGGATGATCTCAGAGGTCTTTTCCAACCTTAACAATTCTATGATTCTTTATATATTCTATACTTTATATTGGACTTTCTCATCCCCTTCTACCTTCTTCCCTCTTATGCCCAGCTGGCTGTTAAACCAATTCTCTTTGTGCTATACTCAGGTCGTACATGTGATTATGGTTGATTTAAAAACCAAGCAAAATGTAAGATGAAATCACATTATGCTTTCCAATGTGTGTGACTATTCATTTTTCAAAACTGAATTTGTATGCCATTGTGCTGCTCAGCTTGCTTGGCCTTATTTTCTCCCTTTTAAAGTTTTCCAGTCTTGCAAAGTCTTTGATTAAAATGATTTTAGACTATTCATGTGCAGAGTTTAAAGTCTCTGTCTAGCTTTCCCATTGCTAGCACTTCCTGTCCTCTGTTTTGTCTAAGCCTGTTTCTAATCCATGACGGTAATTTACCACTCGTAACCACCCTTCCCTAACAGCCTCTACCGAGTGCTGATGTGAAAGATGAACCCAATCGCATGTGTAGCTTCTTGTTTGCTGTCTTGTTGATGCATTCAGACGCTGGTTTGAAGATTGCGCGTTCTGCTTTTGCGTATCTTACCCCATCCATTAGTCCTCTGGATTGCACCCAAGCCTTGTGCTTGATTTAAATAGCATGGGTTGTCCTTCCTTGTGACTTGTTTATTTGAAGGCAGAAGAAAATGCATTGCAGGGCACCTCGGGGGAAAGAGTAGTGGTCTGAAACTCGAGAGGAGAGGCTGAGGGACCTGGACTTGTTAGGCTTGGAAGTACCCTTCCAGCAAGGAAATTACTGAGAAGACAGAACCAGCCTCTTCATGGTGGTGCATGGCATGAAGATGAAAAACAAGAGGCATGTGCTGAAACAAGAGTGCTTTTGACCTGTAAGGATAAGCTGCTTTGCCATCAAGTCAGTCAGGCATTGAAACACATTGCCCAGAAAGGCTGTGCTGTTTCCATCCTTGGGGGTCATTTTTTTGAAAAGCAAATTTTTATCACTTTAAGGAAGATGGTTAAATGGCCTGGAGAACACCGTATGGTTCTGTCTTGGCCTTTGAGAAATTGCTCTCTGAAGGACGCCCTGTTCACTTTAGTTTTATTAGCAAAGCTGAATGAAAAGGAAAAGTAGAACTGGTTTATTTTCCTTTTTAAATTTTTTTTGTTAAATTAATTTTCTGAATATTATTTAGCTAAGTATTTTCTAAAAGGTGTTTGACTGTATCAAAGCTAAGTGGTCTCTTCATTAATGACTTAATGCACCTGCTCTTTTGAAAGGATTTAGTTAAGGTGCCTGATAATAAATGCTGTTTCCATTAACGATTTTTTTGAAAATGTGAGACTAACGGGCAGATTCCCAGCTCTGCAGGCTATAGGCTGATTCATTTGTCCGTATCATATTCCTGATTTTTCAGGCTAACCTTTTTGAGGCTGCAGGCATCTGCTTTACCTAATGTGTGTTGTTTACAGCTTTGGGTGCCGCCATCTTGCTGTAATCTTAGTATCATGCCAAATGTGGTTTGTTTGGTGTGTTTTTTTTTTTTTTTTTTAAGCAACTGCTTTAGAGTGAGAGGGAAAAGCTACGGATTTAGATCTTGTGACTAGCAAGGGCAGAGGAGTTGGAGAAAAATATTACGAGAGTAGCTGAGTTGCACATACCCTTATGCACCAAGCTGTAGCAGACCTAGGAGATAAAATTGCTGATTGCTTCTCAAGAATTGTTGTCATCACGTGAAGCTCTTGCCTTTGCTCCGATACGGCTAGTGGATGGCCTCTGAAGTTCCAAGGTGAAGTGCATATATAATATGCACTTCAGTAACTGTTGGTAAGTGTGCAAGCTCTTCAGTACCCTTAGCTCCTCTCTCCTTATCGGTTGTCCCTGTGATTATTCAAAGGTTTTGGACCTTGGGAAACATATCAGGTGTAGACTTTCTTATTCATTTGATTTTGAGACACAAGTGGGGAATCAACACTAAGCGTTAAGCAAATGGCTTTGCACGCTGTTTTTGTTTGTGTAATTGTGGGTTTTTTTTCTTTTTTCCGTCAACAGCAATCAGGTTAGTCTTTACCTGGACTACAGAAAAACAATATCGTATATCTGCAAGTGGCTCCTGAAATCATATTTATAGGTTTTGTGGCCTTTTAAAAAGTTAGTGGAATAAGCCTCCTTCAGGTTTGCAAAAGGGCGTTGGGTGGATAGGAGTCTCGGAGTGTCTTCCTTTTCTGGAAAGGGCTCAGTGGCAAAGTGTTGAAACGTGGCCCTGAGGAGAACGCTCTTACGCTTCCCTAACTGCCAGCCTGCTCCGTGTTCTTTCCAAAATTAAACCCTGTCCTGGTGAGAGGTACTCTCACACCCTCTCACTCCGCACATCTGTCTGAAGGCATAAAGCCAACTAGAATGATTTAGTAGAAAGCTTGAGTAAATGTGCTGTAACTCTTACTCTGGAAGTTGCCTCTCTTCTATTTGTTGGGCATGGTCATGGATTTTGGCCAATGCATATGTATTGGATGTAATTTATAGTCTCTTCAGATCCAGTCTTTGTCTTGTCCTCTCCTTCCATGCTCTTAAAGCTTCATTTTAAACGTGAAAGAAGCTGAATTTACCTTTTTGTGTGTGTATGGGGAGGGGAAGATAACTAAACCAAATACATATATTATCTTGTACTTGCAGTATATGAAACTGGTTTAACTACATATAAATTACCAATTATTATTACTCTTTCTGAAGTTAGAATCTGTGCATGAAGGGGAGGAAATATGCCACGCATTTACGCTGTGCTATAATATTAGGCATAAATGACCGCGTCTCTCAAACTTTTCCAAAAGAGTAGGTGGGCAAATAAGAAATGTCAGGTGGCTGCATCCCGGAGGCCATCAAAATGGCAAAATGTCCTTGTCTGTTGACAGTCACTGCTTGGTCTGCCAAGATGCAGGCAAGAGCTTTGTGGGGTTTTTTTTATCATATACTGGTATTCTCCGTCTGCGGCGTTGTTATGTGGAACAGTCTGGTCACTCTTTTAAGCGCTGTGCATCCTGCTGCTAGATCGGAGCGTGGTAATGAGCCCATTGGCAATGCAGCTGGTGGTACTCCATTTCCATTATCCTGAAGAGAATACAGCTTATCAGACACCTATCAGCATCCACCCTTCACATGCTAAGACGACAGAGAAGAGTTATTTCTGGCTGTAGCGCTGTGGCTTTTTGAGTATAGTTCCCGTTACTGACCATCTATCTAAATTGTCTTACGATGCGAGCTGTGCATTAGCACATTCAGACTTGGGAAACGGCGGAGCTGTGCTCATTTTACGCTCTTGTAGGAGCACAAGAAAGCACTGGGATGTAAGTGTGACCTTCCCAAATGTGCTTGCCTGACAATCTTCCAAATTTGTCTGCTCTGGGGTGCACTTACTATGACGTTGACACTGATTTCTGTATCCTGAAGTACTTAAAACACTGAAGGGGGTGGTGGTGGGAATGGCTACATAATTTTTGGCAACGACTGTATACTTATTGTCTCCGGATTGTGCTTATTTTAGCAGACTTGTGCCCACCAGGTTCTAATAGTCTCCAATTGATTAATGGTCGGCTGTCTGTTTTTAATGCCCTATAGTCTTAGCAGAGATTGTCATCAGAGAGAAATGTTACTGCTTTTATCTAGAAACAGTTTTTTTTTTTTTTTTTTTTTTCTTTTTCTGATCCTGTTTTTAATAAATTAACTTTTCTCTTTTTAAATGCTTCTTCCCCTGGAACAAATCCCTTCTACTTGTTGAACTGCAATTTTTTTATTGAAACATCATAAAGTTCCCATTTGGGAGCAACCCACTTATCTCTTACAATAATTCTATTGAATGATCTATAGCTCCACTTTTATTCCCTATTAGCGTTTGGCTGATCGATGGGTAACCTAATTGATTGTTAAGGTCATATGTCTTTATTGGCCGATACCTGAATGTTTTCTCATTATGACTTAAAAAAAAAAAAAAAAAGTTCTATGGTCTGTTGGAGTTCTTGTACTCATTTTTGCGCACCGGAACAATAAACTTCATGATGTAGATACTGGTGAGCAATGTGTTTACGCAATGTTTTGTGTATTCTCAGGTGCAGCAGTAAAAGGACAAGAAATATTCAGGTATCTGGGTTAAGCAGAACTGCAGTAAGAAACACTTGATCGTGGGTTTTCAGATTGCTCTGTGAATAAGGTAGCTGTGGTGTGAAATAAAGTCTTTCCTCTTATGACAGCTTAATAATTTCTAAGTGTACAAATGCAGAACCCTAACTGCTCTCGTTTTGGCTTGTGATGCTTACTGAGGTGTGGGGGAGATTAATGTGTGCTGCTGTACAGAAACAGGATCATTGCGATTGCCTGATATTTTTCTAAACTTTTTTCGTTCCTCTTCTGGCGATACAGTTCACTGTGACTAGCTGATCTTTGTTGGGAATTGTACAGGTGTGCTGTAACAACTCGGTATCTTCTCAAACGGAGAGTATCCTCGCGTGGCCTTGGAGGAGAAAATAGTGGAGTGGTCTCAACAGTCAGTAGAGAGAGTCCCAGTAAAAGGGAGTTTTGCTTTTTCATCCAGGGTTTGTGATGGTAATCTGTTACGAGATTCATATTGAGCTCTGAAATCTCACATATATTAGTATATCTCTTTAGGCTGGGGTCTCGCTTGCCGTTCACAAGTGTCCCCTCACTTTTCCCCAACACAACTCTGTTTCTGTCATCTAAGCATTTGCTGCATCTGGCAGGATGGCTATCGATTCATTCTGCTTTACTTAAGATGCTCATAACTGAATTAGTTGGCTGAGACTCCTATATAGTCGATGAAGCTGCTTCATTCATTCATAAAATTCACTGTTTTAAAAGCCTATTTTAGGATGAGAAGAATTGCACACTGGGCTCTATTAACTATAATGGGAATGCGGGCTAATGAGGTTAGATAGCATTTGCAGATAAAGCCAACTCCTGGAGACGAGTTCACTGAGATACGTGGCTATTTGTTGCTGGCTTTTTTGTGTGTCTCTATTTTTTAGTTTCGGATTGCTGCCTAATGTAAAACAAATAACCGGTTCCGGAATTGGAAGCTGTCCCAGTTTTGTCTTGTAATCACTAGACCCTCTCTAAGGCACTTTCTTTAGCTTAATTTGTAAAAAAACCCCAAACAAACAAACAAAGCCACAGAACAAAACAAAAAAACCCACCCCAACCAAACAATTTGAGGATGTATCTGCTTAAATTAGGTGGTAGTTCGGTGATGAGAGCATGTCACTGGAGTATATGCGGTATGTGGACTCAAAGCTGTCCATCTTAGGAGGGTCTGAATTCCAGAAGTTCTAATTTCTGGGCAAATGCTCTAAGTATCAGCTTTCTGTGCAAGAGGAGGCTGACAGCTTTTCCCCCTCTGCCTCAGTATCTCCACAAGTTTCCAACCCCTAAGAGTTGTTGAATGCTGTCTCGATGCATAAATACTTAATACAAATGCAGCCTCTAAGGAGGCTGCTTGTTGTCTTGCAATTGCTTCATGTCTTATATTGGCTGAAAATGCAGTTCTCTGGGTTTTTAGCTGCCTAAGCAGGTGTCTTTGTTACTGGTTCTGAGGGCAGATGAGAGGGTTGTATCACATTCTTGAATTTAACATCCATATTATGCTCAATTGATTGGCATTTTGGCGTGAGATTACATGTCCTTTAGCTCTGTGGTTCCATAGGGTGGAATTTGAGCCAGATGCTTCATATAAATAAGGGAATTATCTGTATGCCTCGGCTAGTGTAGGTATACCTTTACTGCAGACAGGGAGGTCTAGATTAGGATTTATACTGGAATAAACCTGGAAATAATGACTTGATTTTTTTTTTTTAAATGTCTTTCTAGAGTTGTACTCTGTAGTTGCTTTCTTTTCCACCTATAGGTAAACTCACTCTTCTTGATTGCTACAAATCAATATTTTATGCAAACTTAACAGCTGTTCTGCTGAAGTTGGTAATCTTTTGGTTACCAAGCTACTACATTTTCCAAAATGGAAGATGTTGTTCTTTCTTACTAGTTGACTGGGTACTTAATTTTTTTTTTTCTTTCTTGAATTCCTGCTCTGTGTGTGTCAAGTTCTATTTGGACAGAGATAAAACAAAAAACCATGTTCATGTCCAAAGTTGGATTGGTTGCTTTTTTTTTTGGTGGGGTGGTGTTTTGTTTGTTTCTTGTTTTGTTTTTTTTTAAGGCTGGAACAGCCTTGTCAGTATGATTCTTTCCAGAATTCTCTTGAAACATGTTTTACTGCTTCAGCTTCTATCAAAGGAAGATCTCCTTGGGTCAGGTTTTTCAGAAGTAGGCAGTTGCCTGTAGATGCAGAGATAGTTAATATTGAACAGTGTTAGTGTAGTAGCTTGCATAACTGAGCCCTTGAATATCGGAGAGTTGGGAACGGGCCTGTTTTGTGTTTCAAAACCTTACTGAGTGGATTTTGGTAGTCTTGCAGGTGTCTTTCAAGGTTGTAGGATTAATGGCTCTTACACTGTTCTACCATGGTGTGGAAAAGTTGGTTCACAGACTTGGAAGTTGCTTCCCTGCTTTTTCAGTTCTTAACCAGACTTTCAAGTAATTCATCTGACATAATCTAAATGAAGAAACTATTATTTCCATATCTGCTTGTTTAAACGCCACTGGGAGAATTTGAGGCAAAATCTTTTTCTGACAATAAAGGCTAGAAGTATGGGTATCTAGGACGTTGTAAATGGCTTGTTGGGCAAAATATGCATCTGAAAATACTTGATTCATTACACAGGAGGATGTTTCCCGTTGTTCCATATGAATAAAAAGCAGCGTTTTATAACTTGACTATTTAGGTTTCTTAAGAAAAATGTATTTCATTTAACATACACTGTATGTTTTTTAATTTTCAAAAGATTCCACTAATTAAAAAGTTGTTTAATAGGAGTAATTTTTAAAGGCTCTCTAGTGTTGTATGCTAAAATTTGAAAGGTGATTAAACCACAAGAAAGCACTCTGACTGCTTTATAGAAAAAAGAAAATAAAATGGGGCACTCTATTATGCAGTTGTTTCTGTAATTAGGAATATGTTGTATTCTGTTAACATTTCATTTAATTTTCTTTTAATTGTAGTTAATGATGAAGAACTAAAGAAAAGAATAGCTGAAGAACTAGCATTAGAACGAGCCAGGAGAGACTCTGAAGCCCAAAAGAGAAGGTTGGTTTGTTAATATTTAAACCAAACATGTACTTAATGCTTTTATTACTGTTATTTATCTACTTACTATAAACAGTTGAATTTTGTGCCTGGAGACAAAATGGTTGGTACGACCTTTGGGTGATACAGCAAGTTTTGATAGTAAATACATGTTAAAACAACCAATTAACTGCAATTTCCTTGTAAGAGCTGATAGAAAATGTTGATCTAAATCCCTTTTGACCCCGTAAGCCTGACTCTCTTGCAGTCTTTTAAGCTCCATCTCCTTTGGTTTCTCCTGAGTCTAAATACTCACTTTGTGGTGTAGAGCTAGAAATTGCTTGAGAGCAATGCAGAAGTGGCTTGCTTACAACCCTTCGGTTTGACTGAAAGGTAAAATTTAACAGCAGCAGAAATGGTAGTTCTTGTTATTTCTGTGCATTCTAGGCATTTCTGTGAGCTGTGGTATGGTTAGAATTGCTTTAGTAGTTAGTACGGCGTAGTGCTTTGAGGATACAAAGTACTGTATTAAAACAGTTTACTAGTAGAAAACTCTTTTGATTTCCTTTCTGTGTATTGAAACGCTACTTTTCTTATGCATGTTTTCTCGGAGATTTCACAGTAACTGTGAAAGACTGGGTAGAGTCATACAGAATGCACCAGCAGACTTTGGATGCAGCACTTTTAAAATATACTTCGCAATGTTTAGTATGGTACTGTGGGATTATTAGCAATTAAAACAATTCCTGTTGGAATCTGAAATCGAGTTTGGCTGTGTGGTGAACTTGGTGGACTCGTGTGTTAATTCGTGCTTTCTTTCAGTGATTTTCCTAAATAGAGAATATGAAACACTGAATAGAAATATTAACCTATGTGTTGTCCTCCATTCTGAGAATGGGAAGAAAGGCTCATTATGATGAATTAAAAAAATTAGAATGTAATTAGTGCTACTTAAACTGTCTGCATATATATCAGTTCTTTCCTATGCATCATTATATTATTATTGAATTGAGTTAGGTTGATGGAGTATATAATTCGATAGGACTGCATAAGTATCCCAGAAAAAAAAAAAAGGATTTTTTAAGTTTGTGTTTTTTTTTTGTTTTTTTTTTTTTTTTAAATCGGCAATAAATGAAATCAATGTTACAGTGAAATCTCTCCTCTCTAGAACTGGGCTTTGGCAGGAAAACTTGCATTACATTTGAGCTTAATGTTGACTGCTCAAGAGATCAGCTAAATGTGATTATAGTATGGAAATATTTGGTTTGTAATTTCAGTATTTTGCTGTTTGACGCTTTTCAGTAATTTTCATTAAGTATCCTGTAATTCAGTTTTCATGGGTTGTGCGTTGATCTGTGAAAGGTAGGGAGCAGATTGGCTTGTCGTACACCTGATTTTATATTTTGTAGGCAGTAATGCTGGCAGTCTTCCCTTTATTTGGCTAAGGATTACTGAGGAAGATATTACATATTAAAACAATCCTGTGAAGTCTTCCTGTTGTCTTAAAATCAGGTTGAAGAATCTGTGCTTTTGAAATGTAAACTATGAAAATAAATTAAACTAAAAATATGAAGAATAACATTACAAATATCAAGTCTTGTTAGCAGCTCTAATCCTTTTCTAGTTTTGTTTTTTTAGCAATAAACAAGGATTTCTTCTTATGCTTTCTGCCTTTCTACACAGTATAAAAATATATTTTAACCAGATTGCAGAAGCTCTTTTCATGTTGGATGAAACAACTTTAAAAGATGCAGATGTTTACTTAGCTATTACTTGAGGTCTTTATGGGCTGAATTCTGGCTGAGGTTTGTGTTTTAAAAACATTCAGGAGGCACCATAGCCAACGCGGAGCTGTTCTCCTCCAGAACACGTTCTCCTGAGCACAAAGTGAACGCTGCTTCGTTGATTGCTCTAAGAACAGATTTATGTTGTTCAGGTTCAGCATACCTACCCCTCCTGCTTTATTGTAATTGAGAAAGCAATCTCCCCACAATCTAGGGGCATGAGAAATGTTTGTGCAATGTTCTTTTTCAAGTCACGATCCATACTTTCAGGCAAAAAAAAAAAAAAATGCTGTCTTCTGTACAACCTCCTGTGCCAGTCTTCTGGACCCTCATGTGCTTACAGAGCCGATGTAACTTTTCATCCTTACTGCACTTCAATTTTCAATTACCTACTATAGAGCTAGATACACGTTGTTCAGATAAAATATTTTATGTCTTGCATGGCTGTCCCGTGCGGAGTGATCTAGGTAACATAAGCATGAAAAGGAAAAGATTCCTCTCAGCTGTAGTTATTTGTAATAAACATACAAACACATCGATGCAGCGTTGGAAAATGGAGCAAAACCTGAGTTCCCAGCTACACTGGGCTTAAAACATAAAATGAAGGAAACTGCTTAACTGAGAACAGTGTATTTTTTCTTGTCCGACTATCAACGTATGGATCCCATAAAATGTCACGCAGGTTTCATAACCTGTACGGAGAGATGGGGGATACAAATGCCCCGGTGCCATCCACGGCCAGTTGGACTGAAACGTGATGGCGTCTCACGTCGCTGAATACCGCCATGCAGAGTTGTGATCACCGGCGCTCTCGGTGCCAGTGTCGGGCTCTTCGGTAGTGAAATGAGTATAATGAAGCCTGACCCCTTGAATGTAAGATCTGCAACTTTTATCTAGGAAAACAAAGTCAAAGTGCTGGACCGCTACTTATTTTTTACTTTTTGTTGTTGTTCTTTTTGGAAAAGGTGTGGTAGGGGCATAAGCTTGTAATTAGTGAATTTAACTGGTATCCTAGTATTAAAAACTCCTTGACCTTGCACTTCTGATCTATTAACAATTTAATTTGATAACCCACTGTTTTTCTTTGGCAGTCTTTTAACACACATGCTGATGGTATGCGACATGAAATGAAAGATCGTTTGTTTCTGCCTTCATTTTACAAGATTTTTTTTTACCATAGGTGGTGTATTTTGCATGTATACATTTTCATTCCTTTCTCAAAAGCATTGTTTTTTCCAGTCTTTGAGAAACAACATTTAAACATCTAAGTATCTGAAACTTGTAACTGTTCGTTGTGTCTGATTCGAACTAATGGCTAATTTCAGTACTGTTTCTGTAGGCAGTGTAGGACCACATTTTGATCTGATTGTGAGATGTATTTTACTCATTTCAGACTGTGAAGGAAACTTTAATTTTAACTTGCTATATAATTTATTTATTCAAACATATGTACACAGTACAGATGGACTACTCTTACTATATACAGTTAAGGTCTGTGCTTGTTTCTGGGATTAGAGCTAAAGACTGACTCTTCAAATTGTATTTTAATGCTGCCAATGCACTTAGAATACATACTTTTGTTTAAAGGGCCTTTGAACAGTTCTACATGAAGTAGTGATTTAGACCCAGCTTTAGAACATGTGCCCAAGAAGGTATGCCCACTGGTCTTTCATACTATTTCTGTATGCTTCTTCCCATGTCTTCATCTCTCTTTTATTGCGTGATTTGAATATGGTTACAAACCTGTATGTTTCTTTGCTGAGAATCCAAAGCTTGCCTAAATTTTTGGCTATATGAGAGTAGGATGAAAACCAGGAGGCGCCTTGGGAACTTAAATTTCCTCACAAATAATCATGAACCTTCACAGGATTTTTTTCCCCCAGAATTTGAAAGTCCATATAAAGGTTGTAGAAATGTTGTAGGTTGATCCAAAGGTTAATAGCTACCATCATGAGAATGTGCGTGGCTTCTAGTCCGTTGATGGAAATTTGAGCATTACCAATGGCTGAATTCCCCCATGTTTGACTATCCTTGGGCCAGGACACTGGCTCATCTCACTGTTTTTGCAGTCCAACTAACGGACAAACATTCCTGGAAGTGCTGTAATAAAGCTGCCTTTCATCTGATTGTCCACTGGGAATATACCTACTTATTCGGATAGGCTGGATGAATGCAGTTGCTGTGTATAGAAGTATTTTATTTTATTTTTTTTTCCCTCCTTTCCATCATCTTAAGTGGAAGCAACGTTTATTCTCTCATAAATGAGCTGAATTGTACATGAAGGAAGAATGTCTGCTTGTCGTGTGTCTTATATTTTCTCATATGACTGCTGGCTGGTGTTGGAGATGGGTTATGTGAGTAGGTCAGATCTGTAGTCTGACTGGTGTAGGTATTCTTATGCTCTCCGATCAGTTGTGGAAAAGCGGAACGTGTTAATTCCGTCATATCGCCCACAAACCCGCTGAAGAGCCAAAGTTCTTTCTGATTTATTCGTTCTTTTACTCAGCCCAACTATTGTTTCCTACTTTGGTTTATGAACGTTTGAAATGTTCGTCTTAACTCTTCTAAATGAAAATACTTTTAAATTGATTATTATTTGATTGCAACAGATTTTTGCAGTGACTGCATTGGTAGATGAGACCAGTTAATGTGTCAGAGCTACAATCTTCTGATAATACTCGAGGTAACGTACAGGTTGTAACACTGTCATATAATAAAATATAGCTTTGGTATTTCTATGGTCTGTTTTCCATTTCATGTCAGCACCTCCCAGTACCTCCCAGAAGTATTCCCTACTTTTACAGCATTACAGAGAGACTCCACTCATCGTAAGGTTTCGTAGCTTAATGGTTCAGCAAACCACATGCATATCACTACTTTGGGCATCTTAAAAA
>VZTL01068082.1:7506-18565 GCA_013400535.1 Scopus umbretta | reverse complement strand
GGAGCGGCCCCTGCGCGGGGGTCGCTGAGGGACGGCGGTGTCTTTCTCTTGCAGGAGTCGCTGTATTCCCTCGCTCTGAAATGCCTTATTAGCCTCTCCACCATCATCCTGCTCGGGCTCATCATCGTGTACCATGCAAGGGAAATCCAGGTAACCTTTCCTTCTGTGGGTCAGTGAGCGTTGCTGGCATAGCTGGGGGTGCGAGGCAGTTCGTCCAGGGGCGCAGCGGTGGTAAGTACTTGGCGCTTCCCGCTGGTTCAGAAAGCAAAAGTGACCACTGCGCGCCTGCCGAAGTTGGGTGAATGGACCTCAGTCCTGGAGAGAAACACGGCGGGCTCGTAGGTGCCAGGAAGCTCTGCCTGCTAGGGACTGTTGCCTGCAGTTATGCTATAGGATCGCTTGATTATAACATGCTTTCTCGGTGATGTGCCTGCCGTCTTCTGTAGCAGATGTACAGCAACAGCGTCGTATTTCCCAATGACTAAATTTTATGCTGTGCATTTTCTCTTGACAGCAAGGTTAATTACCTTCACTGTGCAAGGTATGTAATCTTCACTGTGCTGCCTTAGATAGGAGCATACTTTAGGAAAATGTTTAAGTGGAGGGGGAAGACTTATGTTTGACTTGTTTTATTTAATGCCGTACAGCCGCTAGGAATGTGACGGAGGAAAGCTGTTGAGAAAGGTAGGGCTAAAGGTAGGAGTCTCACAAACACTGTCACAGGTTCTGTCTGAAGGACTTAGTTCTAATTTCAGTTGTAATTTTTTTGACCCGGAAATTAAAATTTGGCATTTCAGCTCAGCTGAAACATACAAGAGATAGATTTCAAAGTTTCAAAGGGAAAAATACCTTACTCACAGATACATCAGTGCTTTTGCTTTTTCAGATTAGTTAGAGATACCTTGAGCTACAAGCTGAAATGACAGCTTTCAAGGGCAAAGAAGACTTTTCCACTGGTACCAATCAGTTAAAAAAAATAGTACCCTGCTTCTGTGCAAATGAATGCTGTTGTCTGAATGTGAAATGGTACCATAGTCTCCTACTTAGGGTAATGTTAGAAAAGTATTATGTTGCTGAAGACTCTTTGCCAAATTGGATCCTGTTGTGCAGTCGTTGTGCATGCAAAACTTCTATTCCTGGCTCAGAACCCAGTTTCTCTGGATTACTACCAAAGATATTGAAAGCTGTTTAATGATATTGTACTCAGTAAACAAGTGTTCTGGTGAAAGAGCATCTTTGTAAACTACTGGAGTACTAATGAAGAGGTTTCTTTATCTATATAAAAATAAATAAGTGGCACTGCTGCCGTGTGGGAGCCTTCTTCTCTGGTGTATTTTCCCAGAAGTGGTGCTTGAGTTGTGAAGAGCAAAGCTGAAAAAAAAAAAAAATAATCTGTAGAAACATTTGAATTACTCTGTGCATTTTCCAGAAACTTTAAATGGAAAATTTTATGCAAGATAACCAAATAGTTTTAGGTCCCTGTATGCATCAGCTTATACTAAGTAGTTACTCCAAGATTTGGTTGGGGTTTTCTTCAGGTGAATAGTAACAGATTTTCATTCCCTTAGGACTGTGTTACGGATCAGAAAAAGCAATCTTAAAAAAATAAAGTTGTAATTCTGGTTTGGGGTTTTTTTTTATTGATAGTTTTAAAGAACTTTCTCATGTGTGTGACTACATGGAAGGAGTTACGCAATCATGTGACTTGAAATCAAGGTTAATGTAGTTTTCAGTGCTGCCTGATGGTACAGAAGGCAAGTATACCTGCCTGTAAAACAGCAATACCCTGTGCTTTTATCTGAGAGACACCAAAAGCTGCAGTGGTCATGGCTGGGCCTGGAGTGAGCTGCAGCTTCTATGGGCTCTGTCATTCATCCTGACAATGAAAACGAAGTTCTCTTTGTCAAGGAGCCTATTAGAAGGAAAGGGCATAGTACCACCCTTAGCTACTAGATATCTGACTGTTTTTTAATTTATGCAGAGTCTGGTTTTGTACACACACTTGACTTCAAAAAAAAAAAAAAAAGGTGAAGAACATGCAGAGCAGAATTTATGTCCATCTACAGTTGTAAATTTATGTTACACCTGACATCTGAAAACAAGAAGTACCTTTAAAATATGTGGCTTAGGAATATAAGGAATCTTCTCCAGGCAAAAGATACTGTGTAACCCTGATAATGCAGTGGTTTTTAAATAATCTTTAAAGCTGACTGTCTCCGGAAGGCATATTTGCCTTTAATTCAAGCAAATACCCTGCTATGTGCAGTAGCATGAATCACATCTGTAGAATCATGCCTACAGATGGTTGGTTGTCTCCTGGAGGACTGCTTGCACCAGCTATTTGTCAATCCTGTTCAAGTTTGAACATTCCTTTCTAATTCTTCTCTGAAGCGTACTTAGACTTTACCTGTGGGTATAGTGTAAATAAGTAGGAATTCATTGAGAGAAGAAAAATTGTTCTATGGAACAGAAGAAGGTCAATGTATTCTTCTTTCAGTGTGGTATGTTTCATTCTCTGGTGGAAGCAAACCAACCTAAATATAAGTAGTTTTTATACAAAGCATGAGACAAAATATGTTGGGAAATAAAAAGATGACAGTTTAGTAATTATTACTGATTGCAGATTTAATATTCAGAAACTCCTGGTGACCTAAAATGCTGGTAAACAGAAATTGGCTTTTTTGTTCTTTTCAGTAGTCTGTGACCTTGATTTATTGGTCTGAAGTTCGAACAGCTATGCTGCAAGCAAGTCTGTGGCTGTGCCTAGCAGCATAGCAGGTGACTCTAGTCTTTCCATTAAAATGACCTTGCCCGTACGTTTTGCTTCGAAAACAGTCAGCCAGTCAGTTAAACTACGCTCTAGAGCTTGCCCGTCTCAGACGTGCTGAACGTTTTAAGAGTTGGAAGGGAAGTTTATGAAGACTTGTGGGCGTTCTTCACAGGGGCCGGGACTAAGACATCGACGTGAGGCGAATGACTTTTCTTTTTCGTCTTTTCCCCCGGTGAGACGGTGGTGGATGTGCGGTGTGGAGGAGCTGGAGCGCCTTCAGTCTTTCGGGGCCGGGGGCGTTTTCCGCCGCCGCCTGTTCAGCACCGCAGACAGCTCCGCACGGTCCGCAGCGGCCCGGCGGGGCCCGGCCCGGCCCGCCCGGTCGGTGAGCCTCCCCCCCCTGCCCGGTGAGCTTCCCCCCCTGCCCGGTGAGCCGCCCGGTCGGTGAGCCTCCCCCGCTGCCCGCCTGGTCCGTGAGCCTTCCCCACCGCCCAGCGGCACATGCATCCCTCTGGGCATGTTTTGTGGCTCGAGTTCAAAACCTGTTAGCAAAACGGCTTTGTTTTTGAATTCCCTAGAACGTACCCAGAGCTCTGCATCTGACAGGCTAAAGTCTCCAGAAGGGTGTAGCTGCAGTACGTAGACAAGAATGACTTGTATGGATGCTGTGTAGCCTTGTGAAGTACTGGAAATGTTAAAATATTTTTGTCAAAGAGGTTTCCAGTGGTCGCCCTGTATTGGTTATTCTGTCTAAGAATAAAGTTACTAAACTTAATAAATGTGAGTTAGTGTTAAGACTATAATAAGAGTCAAAGGAAACCAGGTATATTTAAATGACAATTCATAGCTTACATTATCTTTTCCAGAAAAGAGGATAGAAATTATAAGCAAGTTTCCTTCATAACCCTCCCCCTTCTAGGAAAAAACAAACAAACAAACAAATGAACAACTGTAACGACATTGGAGTGGAGGATAGTCACAACCCCAAATCTGTGTGCTGTCCTTTTGGTCTATTGTTGTCATGCTTATAAAGCTGTTGTAAACATCACACTTGGGAGATTATGAAATACGCATTGCTCACTCTCCAAACTTTTGTGGTTGTTGATTCCATTCCTCAGAGCAAGTGCCCTGTGTTCGGAAGATCAATGGGAAAAATTTAATTAATCATTATCTCAGCCTAGAACAGTTATTTCTCTAACTGTTACTCCACTTGAGAGTTTGAAGAGGTAGAGGAGGGAAGAGCTAAGAAGGTAGCATGATCCATTTATCACCATAATTTTTGGTGTATAAATTATCCACTTCATGCATAAACAGTTACTTAATACTGTTTTACATAATTAAAGCAGCAGCATGGAACATGCTTAAAATTGTAGTTCCTAGACATCTTATTGTTCCATTGCACATTTCTCTAGCAGAATTTGCTGTTACATCAATAAATAAAGTGGAATGTAACAAAGTTTTGGGTGGCAATTCATGTGGTAAAGCTGCAGGTTTTTTTACTTTTATTGAAAAATAGACCTCTCTGTCTTACTCTAGTACTGCTGGAGATAGAAGTGCTCTTTAAGTATGCACTCCTGAAATTCTACTGGCACTTTCTTGTATTACTTAGAGCAAAGGAATAAAATCAAAATTCTCTGAGGTTGCCAGCAAGAGGTCTTTAATGTCTTTTGTTGGCCATTCCACCATAGCCTGGTATTTCATGAGCGATGGTAGTCACTGGGGGAATATATCCACTGGAACACTTTTCCTTTGATGCTGGACTGCTTAGTGCATCCCTTCTGTAAATAAACATAGCCCTTCTGTTGCCTGTCCTGCGTAATAGTAACCTATATAATGCTAACTGTGTTCTCTTGGACAGAATCTGAACCTCTTTTTCCCTCATGCAGAAATGTGAAAGTTGTTGGTATTTGGTAGAAGTGAATAGAAATCTTCATTTCTTTGTATGCCAGTTGAGATTTCTAACCACTTCTAAAATGCATTGCTAGTTCATACTTAGGTAGAATGCCTGTGGAAAGTCTTGCAAACTCCAAGGTTCAGGTTAAGCCATTGCTTTCACAGCAGAGCCTCCCAGGGCTCCAGGGAGAAAGCACCTTCAGTCCCTAGGTGATTTTGAAGTGGTGGGAAAATAATGTGCTACTGATGGATTTGGAGTGAAACACTTTCAGTCTTCATTAACTTTATGGAAAGTTATCACAGCTGAGAGCCCAGATATCTTGCTGAAGAATCAAGAATCTTCTTTTTGCTGTTTCTGGAAACATGAAGAAATGGAACAGGCAGTATTAGGAAGCAGCAAAGGATGGTAATAAATACATATCTTGACCTGTTTATTGTGCACATAAGTTCCATAATACATTATAGTAATGAACACGGTTTGTGGGATTTTCATTATCTTATTGGCATCAGTGGAAAGTTCTGTAGTAAAAATTTTGCACTCATGAACAAATACGAAGTTAAACTCCCTTACAGTTTCCTGTCATAAGAAGTAATGGGTATTCTGCAGGCCAAATTATTTATTTGGTTTTATCTATATTATTGTTTTTCTTCACTGGGGTGGTACACATGTATCTCATTAGCTGTCTTGTTGGCAATCTGTTGACATTGTGCTGAGTCTAACTTGCCTTTGCATAGGTATGTTGATACATCAGGGATTGTGCACGCTGACTGTAAAACTTCTGCTGCAGAAACAAATTAGTTAGATTAAAATCACAGAGAGCAAGTCTGTTGAATAACAGGTGAAAATCAAGAAATAAACTTTTGAGTGATAATTGTATTATTTATTATAATTTTATTGAGAATTAGTGATTTTTTTCTATTTATTTTAATAGGCCTTGGGTCAGGCAACAACAAAACTCAGTGTGTAGCAGTTTTGATCCAGGATACAGTAATTTCATGTGCAGATTTGAAGATTCCCTTCTACCAATCAAGTTTAATACACATGTCATATGTGTTTTAAATGGAACATTCCATATGTGTTAAACAGCAGAAAATCATGTATGAATTTAGGAACACCATATCTGTCAATTTAATACCATATGTTTCAAATTAAAGTTTTCGAGTATTTTTATGAAACTACTTAGGTTTAGTTCCATTCAGTACATTTTTTGACGGATTATATCTGCAGAATCTGTTCACCCAGGAAAAGTTACAGGTGCCCAGTGTCTACGAAACGCAGCACTGTAATACATACGGCATGGAAGGCAGGCTAGAAAATCCTTTAACATTAGTCAGCATCTAACAGGATCTGAGGCCTTTTGCATTGAAGTTACATGTTGAAGATGCCTCTATTTCCAACAGGCTCCATTAGAATGTGGGAGGAGGTTGTACTTGATGGTCAGGACACTGGATGGTTGGCCTGGCCATACCTAGGATTATCTATTCCCATGCACCAGTGTTCTGAGCATTTTTTAATGAGGCTGTTAGAAGTTCATCAAGACATAGTGGTGCATAATGAAGTGTGAGACTGTATGTTATTGCCTCTGTTGGAGGAGAACATTTCTTACTAGAGATCAGACTCTGGATTTGCATAAATTGTGTGGCTTAGCTGAAATCAACAGAGGTACTGTTGTCTATGATCTTAGAGGCATTTTGCATGCACATCCTAATGTGAAAGTATTGTACATGTCAGATCCTTTGACTGTAGGGACTTCAGGTCAGAAAATTCTGTCAGGTACTTGACTGTAGCTCTGGTTTGCCTAAGTTTAAGTGAAAGTGTGCCAAGACTGACAAGCATAGACTAACGCTCTTGTGATTCTTGTTCTGGTTTGTGTGTGATCTAATAAATGTAGTACTCTGGGCTTTGAATTTGATTTGAGACATGTTTATAGTCTGTTTTGAGCAGAGATTAAAACAGGAATGGCTTCTGCGTAGGACTTGGGAGAATTAAAAAGCTGTGTGGAAGCTTCTATGCAACTTCAGTCAGCTGTTTTCACCCTTGATTTTGATGATGAAAGTTGTTGTCACACTCCCTTACTAGAGGATGAATTACTGCTCTGAGCTTATGAAGCTCCTTTTAAGACATAAATTACCCCTAAGAGAAAAGGCTGTAACTGATCTTCTAATTAGCTTTCAGGTGAGCTGAATATATTGGTCATTGTACAAAGTTTCTTTTATTAACTGAAAATAAACTGTAAAGTATGCAGAAAAGCAAGTAATTTTGTGCGGAAGTTTCCACATCTCTGTTCTGTGGAAAAAAGTTACACGTCATGACAACACAAAAAAAGATATAATTTAATATAATTTTTACTGGTTTTTGTAAATAACATAAATAATATTGATTGAAAAATATGAGTGGAAAAACTTCCATTCAAAAAATGTGATATGTGAAATACCTATGTATCACAGTTTATTTTTAATGAAGTTGTGTAAATTGACTTTGCCCATTATTTTAATGAAAGCTACTTTACGTAATTTCTTCTTAGTTGTCAGAAGATCGGAAGAGATGGTCACGAGAACATGTTTAACAGCTTAGAAGGAATTCATATGTAAAGAGAGTGGTAAAACATGAACGTTTTGTACTTTAAAATGGTGTATCTGAACCCAGGCCTTTGCAACTGGAAATATTCAGTTAATATCTTATGTAAATATTTCATATAATACTGTTTTAATGTAGTTGCTGGGAATCACACATTTAAAACTTACAGACTGATTCAGCTTTTCCCTCTTGAACAGTCCCTGCAATTGTGTTCTTCATCTGTGTGAAAACAGTCCTTAATAAACATAGTTTTATACTGATGTTTTAAAAAACAAAAGGGTGTGAATCTTAGATGTTCCATGAGGGAGTGAAGAGGCATGAATTCTGAGGAGGGATAGGTGCATCTTCTAAAGTGCTTCTTTATCTCACTCATTTTGGTAGAGACTGATGGACCTTTGAGAATTAAATCCCTTTTGAAGAAATACTAAACCTCTTAATGACAGATGTAATATCCCTGTGAATTCCATATAAAGTAAAACCAAAGGATACGCCTTAAATACCTTTATACTTTAAAATCACTAATCTTAGTCTTTTTTAGAGTAATTTGCTCTGGGTTGTTTTTTCTGTAAAGAAACCCATTTATTAAAAGAAAAACCCACTCTGTTGAAGTGGCACCTTCTAAACTTTTATGCCTATTAATACTGTAGGGCTATCTGATGGTTAGGGGAGAGCTGTTTTCTGTGTTATGTGATTCACCAACATAATTCTTTATTGAATTCTAATTGAATACATACTGAAAGCTCACTGGAGACTGCAGGAGCCATGAGGCTTACAAGCAGAGAGTTAAAAGGCTGTACAGGTGTAACTCTAAGTATAATCTGTCTTGCAAAACTGCTGCTGCTGGTTAGGATGCATCTGTGGGAAAGGACCTAGCTTGATACCAAGTCTGGGTGTTCAGAAGAAGATATTGGAGGCAAAGGAAGAGTTTTTGACTTGTAAAAGAGCATATTTGAAATAAAAAGTAATTGAGAAATAAATATAGTAGGGCTCATACCCATAGATTTTATTGTCACCTGTGGGTAGAGACCTTCCTGAACTTTCTTACCTGTAGTCTATAATAAATATTGTTGCTTGTCATATTTTAGGGTGTAGATGTGTGTCTTCCATAAACAGTTATACATTAGTTCTGTGGTTTGATGGGTAGGTGTAAGTTAGCCTGTAAAGGAGGAAGCACGTGTATTACAAGCATTTGTATTGTAGTTTTCATTGTCAAAGGGAATTACTTGGACGAATCCTCACATTTTTTTCTATTACTTAAATGATGTTTTTATGAAAGGGAACACTGAGACCAAGAATTCAAGTGCTGTGGAAGTAATCTGGAGAAGGCTTTGTAACTACATTTGAAGCTCAGGCTTGTCTATCTTGTAGTGTTATGCTGAGATCAGTTGTTTGTCACGTAAAGAAGACACTGTTGTTGCTATCCAGCTATGTCTATAATTTTCAAAAACAGCTTGCTTTAGTGGATGTCCCAAAAACTGCCATGTAAAATGAATGCAGTGCTCCACAGTATCTACTAATGAGATGCTGTTGGGAATCTTTATGAAGCATTTTATTCCTATTACAATTGTTTATTTCACCTTTCACAGCACTGCAACTTCTGTAGCATTACTGCAGGTGTACACAGACATTCACACCTGCCCTATCCCTGACCTCTGACAGTAGTGTCTTTTGCTAGAATAATGCATTATGAAGCAATGCTTCATCTTCAGTCTCTTAAGAGAAGAAAGATTCAACCCAGGTGGTGAATGGTATTTCTTGTTTTGTGACAGTTGTTACGCTTTTAAGAAGATCTGCTGCAGCAAGGGAATGAGGCGTGTCTTTAATTAAAAATAAAAATTGCATAGTAGCTTTGATTCAATCTGTACTATTGCATCCATTAAATTCACATGCATAGAACTCTGATTTCAGTCTGGGAAACTGGTAAAAGACTGAATGTTCTGGTGTGGTTAGACAACACAAAATAACTTGTTTTCTACCTGACACAAATAATAAATATGACCAGCAATAATGATCACTCAGCATTTACTGATAGCACCTAGGTTTAATGAAGTTTTAGTCAAAAGTATTCTCACTGCATTTCTGATACAACATGAGTTACCATTTTTATACCAGTCATGCATATTTGAGGTGTGTTTTGACTTCAGAGGAGAATCTGTATTTGTGAGTATCTAAATCAGTGGGATCTTTAGAGTCTTTCAATTTAGAGCAACCTCATTATATGCTGAGGATTTGATCCTTAACACCTTTGTCATTATTAAAATATCTTTTCAAGAAGACTTGGAAACTCTTGAACAGACATTGATTTATGAATAAGCTAAAGGATGCCCTTTACCCACTTTTTCTTTGCCCATGGAGCTGCTCACTGTGGTAGCTGTAAAATTCAGTTTTGGCAATGCAGCTACTGGTCTGCAGTGGGTTCCTCTGATTGTTGATTCCTTTGTAGGGTACTGCCCAAGAGTTGTTGTTAGGCTCTGCGTAAGGAATGGGCTGATACAGGAGAAATTCTTGTCCATCCAAATTCCAGTATAGCTGAAAAGGTACCCTGTGACAGCTACTATTGAACACGATCCTCATCTGAATGGTGTCTTGGGTAAAGTGGCTGCACACTAAGCCCACCCCCTCCTTTTGTTCTCATTCAGGTTTGGGCTTCATGGTAAAAGCCAATAGCTTGCATTCTATTGTGATTTCTGCAGTGTGATAGTTTAGAATAAGTAAATCCATATATGGTAGGATAGACCAGTGCTGAGCCTGATGTATTTCCAGTTCAGCTTCCATAGAGCTTAAAGATAGTTTAATGGCAAAATGTGTAAAAAACAAAAACATCAATAGGAGACTACCGATGGGCAGTCTGCTTCCCAGATTTGGTTGTCAGATCGGAAAATATTTGGTTCTCCATCTTTATCTGCAGCCATATATGAATAGACATTTGTCTACCTCCCAGCAACAGAATGGGATGCAGTGGAGACAGATGAGAAATTTAGCAGTGTGGCTATAAGCTGGCAGACCATTCTTTTCCCCTGCCATTTGGTATTTGGAAGGAAAATTACAAAGCTGAACAGGTTTTTTTTTTCTGTCCAGCCTGTGATCAGAGATGTCAGCTCATCCAAAATTAATGATTCTTCCATTTCACCTGTGACTTGTTTGTACGTTGTGGCTGGTGTCCTCCTGTGTTAACTGCTGAACATCAGATTTTTGCTGCCATGGACTGTCCTGTTGAGCATAATGGTTATGAAAATAAAGCTTTCTAAAGTATTTTGAACAGCAATTTTATGTTTAAACCATGGAAGATAATGGGGTTGGCAGCATTCGGTGCAAACTTGTTTCATGTATTTCATTTGCAGACTTCTTATAAAAAACAGTAGCTTTGAGGACAGAGCATCATTTACCTGAGAGAGCTGCTGTAAACTAGACAGGTTTGATGAAGCTGTAACATTCAAATAATTAATGGGGTAGCAACAAGAAATATGTACGCTAAGAGGTGTTTGACAGAATATGCTGGGATTTGGGGGTTTTGGGTGGTGTTTTCTTTTTTTTTTTCCCTGAGGAAGCAGCTGCGGTCTTAATTAGTAGTGATCAAGTAAAGCAGTATTTTACCTATAAAGAAATACAGGTAAATACCTGTAAAGAAACTTGTGTCTTTGTTTAACCTGATGTTGAAAGTTGCCTTTCTTAAAGCTATTTTAACTTAATCTTTGAAGCAGCTTGAAGGCCAGGAACCCATCTATAAGAAGGGCAGAAAGGAGGATCTGGGGAACTACAGGCCTCACAGTCTAACCTCGGTGCTGGGGAAGATTATGGAACAGTTCATCTTGGGTACG
>VZTL01068078.1:97380-112984 GCA_013400535.1 Scopus umbretta | reverse complement strand
AGAACAGTGCATCAAGCAAGGCTGTAAATAAAAGTTATAACCTAATAGGTGGGCACTGAAGTGGAACGGACAGGAGCTGAGGCATGGAGGCCTTATTACTGCTCATCAGCGATTATAAACAGAATAAAGTGTCTGGGACTTGCACTGATGCAGCAAGAGCTAATAGAGGCTGGGAGATGACACCCTACCATGATCAGATGATATATATTGATGGGTTTTTACTGTCTCATCTTATTGCCTATTCTTGTGATGTGTTGTATTACCTGTTCTGTACTTCCATATCTGTCTGCATGGACAGATTGGTTTCCTCTCCTGCTCAAATGAGCTTGAGCACATATACTTAAGCTTGCTTTTTCGCACGTATACGTTGCATTAGTTGCCAGTACTGGTCATCCAGGAGCCTTTGCAGTGTTATGATTATTGTAGATTAAAATCCTCTTAATGGGTAAGGATCATAATAGTCACATCTGTAAACAAATTTAAGGACTTGCTGCAATTGCAGGATTTATTTTCACTCTCACCTTGTTCAACTTTACAAAATCACCCTTGTTCATTAAAAATACTGGATGCGGTCACCTGAGCTGCCTTCTACGTTAGATGCATCCCATGCGTTTTAGACTAAATGCGTTGTAACCAGTGCGGTTGGAGAATCCAAAGAGATGGGCTTGGGGTCAATATATCAAAAAGTTTGTTACAAGTCAGCTATAGCTGTGGTGATCCTTGCCTCTAAGTTATAAAAACTTCAGCAGTTTCTGGGAAGGTTTTTAAGAGCTTGTTAGCACACAGTAATTGGTAATATTCACAAAAAAGTCTTTCTTGATCTTTTATCTATCACAGAGAGTCTAGCACATTTCTGTGCTAGACATCTAAATCATCTCTTTACTAAACCATAGTGAAAAAAATGCCTTGAAATTTAGCCTGTACTTTCTTTAATCTAAAGAGAAGTTTTGCAAGCATCTTCATAGTTCATACATTAATCACTCATGCTGTTTACTTCTGAAGAGAATTTTCTTCTGAGTAGTGGAAAAATTACAACATTCAGAAATGAAAAGGTATGCAGCAGCATGACAGCATATGGAAACAATGACTCCTATCCTTGTCTATTCAGTACAGCCAGGATAAAATAAATAGATTATTTTTCTGTCATCTTATGATATGAGGACAGGAATACTTACATCTGCCTGTGTGAAAGTAGACTAAACTGAGATGAATGGAAACTCATCCTTTTCATAGGCAGTGTTCATCTGAAACTAGCTTTCAGACTTACTGGGTCCCAGGTGTTCCTTTCCTTTGCATCGTTCATAAAGTGAGGAAAGTAGATAGTTGGAAGTGGCAAAAGGGACAAAAAAATGTAACGTGACTGTGGAAGCCCTCTTTTACATGTTGTATAGATGAGTTAGAAATACCTACAGACAGTGTTTTGGGAGTGTTTATAAAACATGCTAGTAATTCCCACTTAAGAATTACTCCTTTTTCTAATCAATCTGTTGAAGCCATTCATGAAAGGATTTCTGGCCTTAAGAAATAAAATTACTGTTGTGGAATGGGATAAGTAGATGAGTATGATAATTTATATGCTTATTAATGTTTCTTGTTTTATAACACTGTAGTCCCCAAAATCGTACTAACTGAGATTAATTCTCATAAGAGCATGAAAGGCGGTCCCATAGGATCTTCATGTTACTGATGCATCCTTTCTAAAGACAGGAGGAAGACCTCAGAACCAGAGAGTGGCTGCTTTCCCATTGCATAGCATGTCAGTATATATTCGTTGTTAGCTACCTCATGCAGAAAGCGGGGTTCGGTGTGTGCTAGTGTGAGTGGCAGAAATGTGGACCAATTTAGGTAGGTTTTGGTTATATGGGGGTGCATAGGTTATGAGAAACAAGCTTTTCCTCCCTTGTGAGGAGGGGAAAAAAAACAACAAACAAAACCCACCAGTACAATAGAATTAAAATAATCATCAGAATGTGTATGTGGATGGGGAATAACGGTCTCCTGGCCTGTATAACCTCCCAGCAGGTGCCGAGACACACACCTCTGTGTGCCTCGTGACACTCCCAGCTATCTGAGATCAGTACCATGTTCTCAGTTCATTCAGAGTCTGAACTTTCAAGTCCAGCATCCTAATAGAGAATGTCCTCCATGTACTTAAAACTGTTCCTCCCACTACCTTTACTTATCCTCTTAAATCACCCAAACTCATCTTCTTTTATCCTTTGTGCTGTTCGGTATATGCCCTTGAACCTTCCTTTTCCGTTCTTACTTCACCAAATAACCTGTTTAAGACTTTTTTGATTACCTGTAAGTAATTCCTCAGCTTTCACCTGTCGTTATCCCTTTTTGCTGCTCTTGATTCAAATTTTTCATCTGTTTTCATTTCCATCTCCTGAATCCCATTATGAAAAAGACCACATTAAAGTAGAACAAGTTTGAGGAAAATGTGCTTAAGTCAAGAGGACAGGATGATCTCTTGAGAGGAGTTCACATTGAATTGTAAGCCAGCAGGAAATTATTTCAAATGTCAAATTAAAGGTAGTACCAGATGATAGGAGAATAGTAAACACTGTCTCTGGATTAGCCGTGCTAGGAAGAATATAGCAGGCAGACCAAGGGAAAAGATTTTTCCCTTCTAGTTGGCACAGGCACAGTTACCCACAGAGGCTGTGAAATCTTAGTCCTTGAAAATTTCTGAACATGGACTGGACCAGGCCCTGAGCAACCTGATCCAGCTGTGATGTTTACCTTGCATCAAGCAGGAGGCTGGACTAGGTGACCCCCCAGCAATCCCTTCCAACCTAATTTTTTTCAGTGACTGACAGAAAACAAATGCGAGCTGAGTGACAGAAGGTATTTAGTCTAACCTCAACAGCATTCATAGCACTTAATGAGAGCTTAGGCAGGTGGGCTCTAGAAGTACAGGCGAGCATTTAGTGCCTCAGGCATTGCAGAGAAGAGCCAGGAGACAGACTCTTGGAAAGGTGGGAGAGTTGGCATGGTCAATGCAAAGCAAAAAGCTGGGAGAACGGTCCTTGGAGCAGGGTTTTTATTGGCCACAAGCAGGATGAGCAAAGTGCGCTTTGGTAAATAAGATACTCTCCTGTCCTGAAAAAAATGTGTACTGCTGCCCGTATCACTTTCTTACCACTTTTTCTCTATGGTCCGATAGGTGGTTTTCAGTCTGGTTGGTGAAATTCATGCCAAATACAAAACTGTATGTTTTTAAGGTCATTAACTTTTAAATTTCTGATATGACCACATCTTTGTATTAAAGTCTTAGGGAATTATGACAAAGAATTTTTCCTCAAATTTGTTGAAACAGAAGAGTAAATATTTCATTCTTTATGTATATTTTGATTAAAATGAAACAACTTCACCTTGCATATTTTTTTGTGGTTTCATGCCGTATTTGGTTTTCAGAACCGTCAGGATCTCTTTGATCAGTTGACAGACCTTTGACAGTAGGTACATAGTTATTATTAGAGAATATACATCTATTAAGCTTACTTGGCATTATGCTCCCAACAGCTGGGAATTCCTTGTTTCATTACCAGCATCCACCCACAGACTGCTGGACAGCCATTCACAAATAACAAAATTGCAGCTCATAACTTTAAATACACCACATCTCCGTTAATTTCAAGGGCAAAGAAATCAGGGTTACATGTCTTGCATTTCCTACCTACAACCCCTTCCTAAAACTTAATAAAAATACGTATTGGAACAAGATTGGGGGAGCTTAGGGTTTGCTTTAATTTTGATTGGACTTGCCCAATAGCAAGACAACATGGAGAATGTCGCAAAGAAAGTTGAGATCGTTAACTTCAAGATCTGTGAGGAACTCGGCTCCTAGCAGCCTGAAGAATTGAATTGATTTTGCCTCGGTGTGTTGCAGTCAGCATCTTGATCTGATCTGTACAGATCAGACAACTTTCTTACTGGTATGCTTTAGCAAATGAGACACAGCTTTTTATAGTTTTAAATTTGTTATTTTATTGAACTGGAGGTTTTTAACAAGTTCAGCATTAAATAACTTTTTTTTTTTTTAAACTATCTTAAAACACATGTAACATGCAGGGAGCTAATCCATGGACCTGTTACCGCTGTACTTTTTGATGTGAGGGCAGTGCCCCAGAGGTTTCATCTGACTCTTGGGGAAGGCCTACTATTCTGACTAATGATTTCAGTGAGCATCAGACAGCTTTTAAGTACGAGTTTTCACTATTTACCATTTCAATATTAATTTTCATAAGGATCTTAAAAATATGCGGAAGTAATTTTAGAGTTTCTTGGAAGTGTGCTTAAGTCTGCTGAGCATATACAGGGGAAAGTGTATCTTCCTACAAAGTGAGGGTTTTATAAATGTTTGTATGTTCACTGAATTGTCATGCAAACAAGTTTTTTCTTTTTTCCTATTCCTGTTCCAAATTATTTTCCATAACATAAATTTCAGGGAATAACTGATGAGACCAACATCTTGGGGCAAAAGAGGGCTGAAAAAAATCTGGGTGTAAGATACCAAGACAGTTCATGTACTGTTGCATCCTCTGAGTTTCATTGATCTGTTCTACCTCTCCCTTTGTGTAGATCTGGTCTCTGGTTCAGATTCATGTAGACGCTTCTCAAATATTTCCTTTCAAAACAGGAAGAACTGCCGAGTAAACCATCCTGACTTCTGATGTATTGTAGACAGCACTCAGGTGCACAGAAATTGTCTTCTGTGCCAGAGCTGGTTGTTTTTTCCCCACAAAAATTGCTGGGAAAAGTACCACAATCAAAATATAAACTGATTTTTAAACTTTATTTAAAATAACGTGATCAAAACGAAGTGGTTTTTGAAGGTAGATTAGCTGTACATTTCAGAACCTACTCTTAATGCGTTCCGTAAAATTTTTATCGAAATACAAGAGCTCTTAGGTTTTTTTTCCCTTAACGTTAATCAGTTACAGTCCTTGGAATTATAGTCTTTCATCGCAGGATTTCTGTTGCTAATGGCATCACTGAGGTTCTGCAGTTAATGACAAATAAGGTTTTTGAAAGATAAATTGAAAATATATATTTTTTTTCACTGCTAGCAGGCGAGAGTTCTTTACAATTCCTCTTCTCAATCTGTGTCTTAGCCTTGGAAAACCCTCATTACGCCAATGCGGGGAAGGGTGTACTAAGAAAAACTCAGTGTATGAATGAAAAATAACAGAGCAAGTAGTTTCTATATAGAACTGGTTTTAGGCTATTAGTTTGAAGAATTACCTTCCCTGAATACTGTATACCATCTGATTGATGAGGACATAGCTGGAGTATACTACTAGGGTTTTGAAGCAGAGCAGCACCACTTATTTATGGACTCTTGAGCTGACTAGCGAACATGTAATATTTATAGGATTATCTATTCTTGTTAATCCAATATTAGAGAATTGCACAAAGCAATAAGAGGGCTCTCATTAAAGTCAGCGAAAACAAAACTATGATATTGCTGAATGCTTTTGAATTTCCCATTTTATCAGAACCAGCGTAAGCTTATTTGTATGTGTTTGTACATACATATTCATATATGTAAAGATACATATTTGAATACTAGTAAGCAGTCTTCAAGTGCTGTGGAATGGCCAAGATGTTCATGATTTGCCTTCATAACTTTTTCAGTATGTGTATTCCTGTGTTACAGCTTTTTTTCTTTTCCTGTGTTTCTGTTCTTCCATTTAGCTGTCTGTATTTGTGCATTATTCCTTCACTTAATTCTGTTCTGATTATTCAGGCCATTTACAATATCATTTGTTCTCCAACTTTAGCTGTTAACCAGAATCTGACTTTGTCCCTCTCCTGACCCTAACTCTATACTGCTAAAATACACAATTTAATAATCAGAAAACAAGTTCAAATTGGCACCTGTACAAATTTTTTTTTTTTTTTAAAATAGTGAACATTGTGGCCTTTTTTCTCTTCTGGCCTCTTCAAGGTTCATTCTTTAGAATAGTCTAACATACGAAGGGTTTCAGATGCTGTTTGTCACAACCAACAACCCAAACCAGCTTCCCTTAACATCCTTACACTAGTATCAGGCCTCTACACTGCATAAATTGCCCCCAGTAATCAAGACAACGGGAATTCGGTCTCATGCCTGCACACTGGCAGTCGCTCTCTCTGTGTACGATTTTGCTCTCAGCAGCTGCTTTTAAACACGCTCTTCAGCTCTTTACCCTTGTAGCAGCGAGCACCAGGCAGGCCGAGGGCTCAGCGGGGCCCTCCAACCTGCACGCTCTTCACAAACTCATCCGTTGTTGTGCGCTCCAGAGGTTTACAGGCTTGGCCCGTTGGTGTAATTCGGGAAGGGAACCCTGTTCGCCTAGTCTTCTAAATAAACAAGGTCCTTCTCTCAGCCAGCAGCAATAGGGGTGGCCATTGCCTTTGGAAATGTTTCAACTAATGGAGCTAATTTAAATTAAGTTAATCCATCAAAGGAATTGTACAGTACAGGTGCCTGAATACATTCAAATATGTACTTGTTTGAATCCATTGAGTATATAAAAAAAATGTTTGGGAAATAAATGAACATTTGCATTCACAAAAGACATGCTGACATCAGAGTATGGGGGAGAAATGCAAGAATTTAACTATAAAACATATGTAGTACAGGAACCTAAATATGTGATGAAAACTAATTAGCTCTTCACTTAATTCAGCAATTATAAAATTTATTGACAGGAAAGGATAATAGGCATTTTCACACTTTTTCTAATTCCAAGTTAGCTAAAATGCATGCGGTAGCCTGTGTAGTTCACTATTTGTCGTACAATTTCCGATGTACATTATCATAGAATCATAGAATAGTTCGGGTTGGAAGGGACCTTTAAAGGTCATCTCGGCCAACCCCCTGCAACGAGCAGGGACGTCTTCAACTCGATCAGGTTGCTCAGAGCCCCGTCCAACCTGGCCTTGGATATTTCCAGGGATGGGCCATCTACCACCTCTCCGGGCAACCCGTGCCACTGTTTCACCACCCTCATTGTAAAAAATTTCTTCTTTATAGCTAGTCTAAATCTACCCTCTTTTACTTTAAAACCGTTACACCTTGTCCTGCCCTGCTAAACAGGCCCTGTTAAAAAAGTGTTAATGCTAAAAATGATTTCATTCATCTGGGTTACAGGCACTAGATTAGTCTCCTCCATTTCATTAGAGACTGTAGTTAATAGCCTTGTTAAGTTACACTGCAGTACAGTATACTTCCTTTTGGACGGATGATAGTACCAGCAATACAAGTTCAGAGGAAAACAAAAAATGTGAGAGGTAGAAAGGAATTAGTGTATTTTTTTAAATTTTATTTTATTTTCCCATCCCTGAATCTCAGAATTACAGAATGGCTGAGGGTGGAAGGGACCCTTGGGGACCGCCTGGTCCAACCTCCTTGCTCTGGAGCAGGGTCACCTAGAGCCGGCCGGGGGCTGTCTCCGGTCAGGTTTTGAGCACCTCTGAGGATGGAGCCTCCACAACCCCCTTGGCAACCTGTGCCAGTGTCGGGTCTCCCCTGTAGTAAAAAAGGGTTTTCTTATGCATAAGTGGAACGTTACTAAAACTGTATGATTATGGTCCCACATTTTTCTGTTTTCCTGAAGTTGTATGCCAGCAGTAATACATGCATTAGTAGTCATTCACACACACACACACAAAACTTTAAAGAGCGAGCGTTAAGTTTTGAAGTTTGGTGATAAGAAACACAAATGAGGTTGATGCACGTACACCGCTTGGGGGCGGGCAGTTGCCTGGTTTCCTGAGGAAATAAGGCCCCCATAGTTTGTTCTGCAGCAACTTCTGAATCTCTTGGTTTATTTTAATCAAATTTCACAAAGGTGTCAAGGTCTTGAACACGCTAATCCCACATGCAGGTTTTGTGAGAACTGGCAGCAAGAACGATGCAAATCCGCGTCGCTATTGAAGTAACCCTTCGCTGTGGCTGCCCTCCCCTCCCCATCAGGCCAGGTTGCTTTCTGGGGGTGACTGGAGGCCGGGGGACCCACCTTGCCGTGCCTGTGTTTCGGGTTGTCCGGATTCAAGTCAGCTAGAGCTGGTGGGCTGTCTTAGTTGCGTTAGGTCAGCCACAGCCCTATGCTGTTACGCAGCATATTTGCTTAAGCATAGGACGGTATTTGTGCGCTGTAAGACATGCTGTCAGCTGGCTACGTACGCAAGTGTTGTGATGCTCCGTTCATCTTTGTGTTTGACAAATGCCTGGTCTCACTGTGCCAGCCAAGTGCTCGGTACGGCATGAGTTTGATTCTCCTTTTCTTGCAACGTGCATCATGTCTGTGAGCTCTCATATTGGGGAAATTAAGCGATGCTGCTGTTGAGCTCAAAAAACAATGCTTACACTCAAAGCAATATACACGCTACATTTAATTTTTTTTTTGCTGTTTTTTAGTGTTCATTTAAAAAAAAGCATTTTAAGTCACTGTCTGTAATGGAAACCTTTTTCTTAATATCTGTTGCAAAGGGGGACGGAGAGTTTTGCTGGCAGAGTTTGCAGCACATCAGTAATGTTTCACATTTGAAATGTCTTGCAGCAACTCTTTCTATTAGGTATCCCACACAGCTAGGCTAAAAGTTGTTGGGGTTTTTTTGTTGTTGTCTGGTTGTTTTTACTCATTAGGGCTGGAAACAACTACTGTTGAATGGTTTTGGAAATTGATGTAGAAATAATAACTTCCATAATGCAGCTTCTGGGGGTTACTTATAGTCTCCAGGGTGGTTTCACAGGGAGCCTCCTGAGGCAAAGAAGGGCCTGACAGGACTTGAGTTCCATAGGGACTATTCCTATATGGTCTCTCCACTCCACATTGTTTAGGGACAATGAGTTTTAGTGCAATTGCTTTTAAACTCGGGAGTGGGGGGGACTCGGGGTGATGCTGTGGGCACTGTGATGATACTAGAAAACAGATTGTGTGGTTAAATGTTACAGAAGGGTTTATGAAAGAATTTTTGAGACATCTGTCTGCAGTGTTTCAAGAAAAATTGAGGTGGATTCACAAAATAAATGAATTTCTTAGGAGCATGAGTGCTTCCAGAACGGTGTGTACTTAAGCTTCTGACACAGCTTTGAGATGCAGTCTTGATTACATGAGGGGACAAGATGTTCATCTCAATGTAAATATCAGAGTTTCAAAATAACTGTTTCTGCAGCATTATAACAGCAACAGGGAGGAACTGAGGTGGTCACATTTGTCAAACTGGACTCATAAGATGTTAATCTTGAATTTCTGTCTCTTCATTAATAGTCAACAAAGCAAATGGGTTTGGGAACAACTGTGTTAATTTTAGGTTCATTTGAAGTTAGAGATGATGATTTTAAAAGATGATTCTGGTAAATGTGATAGGAAAGATTTGTAAAGAGGCCATTTCCTCTAGAAGAAATTTCTAACGCATAGTCAACATGCCAAGGAATTAAGTAATCCCTCATCTAAAAACAGAATAAGGAAGGAGAAAGGGGGGGGGGGCAAAACCTAGAAACTGGTAAGAAGATAGTGCTCAAACTTTAGTTAATCCCTGTTATGTAGTTATTGTCTGTGTGCAAGTTTCTTCATGGGCAGAGGTTTTAACAGCTCAAGCTCCTTTTAAAATAGTTTCAGAGGAGGTGGCAGTGATGTTTGAGGGTTCATTAATTATTGCTCTTACTGGTGTTTGCACAGGCAGCTGAGATCATAAATGTCAGTCTGCCAGTGTGATGTGTTCTTTATGAAAAGGAAAAAACCTGAGTGCCTCAAAAGCTGTCATCAAACCAGAGATTAAACAGATTCATCTCATTCTTGAAGCAAGCAGCAGCAGAGGAGGGCTCTTCCTCTCACTACTCTCCCATCTCTTCCTTCTTTCCTCCTCCCTTGTTACAATTTCTCGGTCCACGTCTCTGCTAGGCTTAGAGCTTCCCACCCTCTCCCCATATTGCCATGAAAGTGCCATCATGGTTGTCAGTGAAGCCATGTGCCTGCAGCCTGCAAACTCCTCCATGTCAGGAGGATGAGACAGTGGGATTCGGCTCTGATGGTCATAACACCATGCATTTGGAAAATTTTGAGGGGAGAACATGAGTAATGAAGACAAGAACGTTGACAGTAAGGAACAAATGTGAGTTTCTGTCCAAGACATAAGAGAATTTTTGAGAACACTACTCTGCTTGTTGTTTCCAGACAAGCCTCCAGTTTCAGTCTTGCTCAGCCGAATTACTTTGTTCTCTCGTTTCAAATGGGAGTTTGATAGAGTCACTGCTATTAGAAGAATCTCCATCATCAGATACAGATTAGAAGAATCCTTATTTCTTAACTCTGAATTAAAATTGTGATGGGAGAGTGTCAACTGCAGTTACTTTGCTGAGCAATTCCTTTGTGAAATTTTGGGCATGTCTCATCTCTGTTGTCTGTCTTCATTTTTACAGAGAAGTTTTATGATTTTTGACATCTGTAGGTAAAAGGGAAGCATTCTTTCTTTTTTTCTCAGACTGAGCGTTGGTATAGTTGTAATACTAAAATGCAAGTTGAGTGTGGAATATTTTTCTTAAAAACAAAGCAGGAAGTAATAATTGTTGCATGAACCATCCTTCTGAGGAAAGCCACTGTCCGTCACTGGCTGAAAGAATCTTCTTCTCTGTAGCCATTTGGAATGTTTCATAGTTCACACTGAGAATTTCCTCTTGAGTCTAGTTGCAGCGCTTCACCCTGTTTCTAGGGGGTTTTCTTCTGCAATCCAGGTAGTAAAGCTATGCATGACAGTTTCCTTTTGCTATCAGATCTCCGAAGTTTGATGTTGTAAGATTTCCAGGTGCTGGAAGATTTATTTTGCATCCTGTATTTCTTGTGTCAGTATTATGGAAGTCAGCGTGATCTCGAAGAAATGCTTGCAGGACTGAATCTGAAAGTTCTGATTTCTAATCGGTGCTTTCTCCTCGCTCTTTGTGCTTGCCTGTGAGAAGATGTAAGCAGGTGTACTGTTGGTCTGTTTTGTAATGAGTTTTGGCTTGTGCTCGTCTGTTCCAGGTGCTGTGCAGTCAGTGATCTGTCCCTGAGAGTTGGGCTAAGTTTACCTCAGTGTTAACACTGTTTAATTTATGGCAAAAAGATACACATTTTAAAAAATGAGATACCTCAATTTTCATTTCCATCATATTAACCAACTTATGTTAATATTCAATTAGTCATTACCAATTAACAGGAAATGTATAATCAAATATTTTAATTATAGGACCACTAGCCTGACTTGGAGTAGCTATTTTTCTCATCAAGGCACATGGCTTCATTAACTGATTAGACACTGGTTGACTCATGCACATGAATCCCTTATTTGGACTTTATTGTAAGCAGACCGCTACGGTTTCCAATGGCTTCATTCAGAACGCCAGATTCACTTCTGAGAAGTACCAGCATGACTTAACGTTTCCAGAAGCAAAGTTGTGCGGGAGGTAGCTATTTCAAACCAGCGCTGTATCCGTTTCTCTGAGTAACGAATAAGCCACAAATCGCGTATTTCCCCATCTTCGGCAACAAGGTGGGCTGGAACGGATCTCTGCTGAACCCTGAGTCAGCCAGGCTACAGTACGCAAGCTGCCTGGTGAAGGGGGCGCCCTGCTGCGTTCAAGGCTGGGCTGCTCTTTGAGGCACTCTGGTAAGAAGGGTCTGTGTGAGAGCGCCCTGGCCCTCGCCGGCGTCGGGATCTCTGCGGTCTGTGCAGAGGATCTTTCTCTTGGATCGTCTTCTGCAGAGATTTAGTTTAAGACAGAATTAGTTGGTCCCTAACTGCAGTGATGCATTATGCACTACTTTCTTTTCCTTGTCAAGGCTCCTGCACAGCCAGGCATGCAGAGGTGGAGTACGTTGCGTACTCCACGTTCGTTTAGGCCTAATAGATGTATTTGGTAAGGTGTAAGTAGTAATCTACGACGTTGATCAGAAAGAAGGCTGTATTGAGGCACACATCAGATAAAATTATTGCAGCTTAATAAAAACTTATCACCGGTATACTGAGCAGAAAGCAGCTCACTTCTCTATTCAATGTGAGATGAGGGGACTTTGTACTTATGCTGAAAATGCACCTGGCTTTTCAATATCTTAAGAGCAGTATGACAGAAATAAAGTAGACCTGAGCGAGCTAAGTTGTGTGTTCGTAATGGCTGTAATATTGGAGTCCAACAACTGGAAGAACACTGAGACAAGGTCTGAAACACGGGTGAGAGGAGTGGATTAGTATATACTGCATGTGAGGAACCAGGGAAAGTTAACAGAGCATCTCCCGGAAGGAGGGGCTAGCAGGTATTCCTAGTCTGACTTCATTAGATATTTGGGCAAGGAAAGGCATGATGTTGATAAGCAGTGGATCAGATAAGATCACTGAAATAACAAGGATATGGACAATGTTTTAGCCACGGCAGTTACCTTTTCCTGGCTAATCCAGGACAGTCAATACAAAGTAGACAAGTTTTCCATAAGCACAGGACACCATGCAATGGAACTTAAAGCTAAAAACTTGTTCAGTAGGCTACCATCATGCCCAAAAGATATCATAATCTTGTTATTTGTTAGATTAATGTCCTTTCAAAATGGATTTAACTAATGCTTTTTTTTTTCCTTGATCACCATCTTGCATTAGAACGCCGAGTGATTGCAGTAATGGCTTTCAGCAGTTACACTCCTTGCAACACTACTACAAACAATTTAATTATTAGTACAGTTTGGATTTAAATTTATTTGCAGCTTCTATTAAAAACAAATACAGAACTGATTCTGTATGTTCTGATTCAGAACGGTTTTGGGAAGGGAAGATGTCTTTTCTAGCCTGACCTGACTCAGATTGCAGAGCAGCAAGTCTACTGAAATCCACGGTCTCTGACACGCCACAAAAATAAGGCTTGGGCATCCCACCTGCCAGTCAGTAATGTGCATTTCACGTGCTACTCTAGAGCCCTGGTCAACACACTCTCCATTGTAAAAGGGGTGGGAGGCAGGACACTACCTGAAGTAACACTTTCCTGAACTTTAACTTCTTACGGTTTGCCACACGCTATTTTCTTATAAGCTGAAATTCATAAAGGTAGTACTGCAAACAGTATTCTGACTAATTCTTTAAAAATGCCTGAGCACTTTGAATTCATAGCGTGCATGTACAGGTTGGGCTTATTTTGCTTGGGTTGGTATTGTTGGTGTATACTAATTTACATTTAAATTGTTATCCATGTGGAAAGAGAGGGGAGCACGGTATGGTGCTTTTATGTACCGCCTTCGGTCATAAGAGATACAGTTTACATGCTGTCTCTTAAAAATCTCCCTCCTGCCCAGGGAGGAAATAGGTCGAACAGTTGTTTTTGTTTTCAGTTGGTTTTCATCAGCTGCCTGCTCCAGTTAGTTTGTGCAGGGAGAGCAAAGGAGGTGCTCAGGAGAAAGTAAATGAGAGGACAGAAGAAGCCTGCAACTGTTTAGGAGGTGTGTACTCCTCATGCATCTGTCTATGACCCAGCCATGGCTGGAAGGAAGCTAATCAGTTCATTTTCTATTCAGCATTGCCAGCAGGAGGGCTTCTTATAGGGAACAAAGATAATCTGTCCTTTACTTGATGCTCATTTTGATTGTTAAGAAAATGTGTATATGCAATAGAATGGGAAGTATCACGCTGCTTGGTGGTGACCCCAGCTGAAGGCAATACACCTTCAATCTCCCCAAAGGGATGCCTCAGCAAGGAAGTTCTAATATTTTTCCTAAAATATTTATTGTGAATACAACAGATTCACAGTCGGAGAGTGAGGCTTCTCCTGTGAAACGGCCACGGCTACTGGATGACAGTCATGACAGGCCTGAAGAAACCAGTCGATCCAAACAGAAGAGTAGACGCCGATGCTTCCAGTGCCAAACAAAACTGGAGCTAGTACAGCAGGAACTGGGATCATGTCGCTGTGGTGAGTACCGTCTGTCAGTAGCGTCCGGCTTTCTAACGCAGCCATGCTCAGATCCGTATTGGAGGTGGAAATACAGAGAACATGTGCATTTTGTATCTTTCAAAGATACTTTACACAGAAGCTATAGCTTCCACTGGTAGCAAAAAAAGTTATAATTAGTTCCTGTCTAATTTCCCGTTTAAAACTTTAGCCTTGATGTACTGCCTTGTCTCAAGAGATCTCGGATGTTAATGAATTTAGCTTCAGAAGTCCCTGTGAGGCGGGAGAGTGTCATACCCACTTGACAGGAGAAGAAACACAAAGCACATCAGTAAATATGCAAAGATGGTAAGGTTTTTACAGAGCTTAAAGGAACATAGGTCAGCATCTACATTCTGCAGTTTATAATTACATTATTATTAAAAAGTTAAAACCAAAAAACCTCTGTTTCCATTTGCACGGATAGCTGTTGTGGGGAAAGGCTTCTTGTTCACCATACACTTAAAATCATCCAACCTGGTGCTTCTGAAGTTGATGGCGCCGTTCAGCTAATTGAATTGAGGATGATAATCTCATCAGACAGCTAATTTGGGGTTTCATATTACATGCAAATAATCTTTCTGAAATAATAATTAATGTGACTAGATTCCAGAGGAGAGGCGCTCGCCTTCATGGAACAGTTGTGTTCATAACTGGTTTAAATGTGCTCAGCAGACCCAGTGATAATGCATGTGGTAGTTTTACCTGCTGCTTTTTTTTTTCCCTCTAATCATGTATTGAAAGGTTACACTTGTGCTCTCTGACCATGCTTGTATTGATGCATTTGGAGAAGTTTGTTTAGTTACTTTGTCGTGTCTCAGCAGGGGAGTAATTTCCATAGGATTTGCATAGACAATGGCTGCAATTCACATTGCACCTGTGAAATGTAGAACGTTGTATTAAAATGTTTTCTGGATGGAAGGCATGTCCTTCTGAGCAGCAGCAGGGAAAGGATTGGCTAAGCTAGTTACAAAGACCCAGTTAACAAATTCTATATTGAATACCCAATATCAAGTGAAGAGAAGTGATAGAAAGCTGCAAAGATTCCACGTTATCCTTTGTTCTTTTCTTCAGCGTCTGTCTGTTTTCAGCCTTTCGAGACTACTCTTCTGTGTGCTCTTGTGGACATGAGACAGGCTTTGTTTCAGGTATCGGAGCACTGCCATAGGACTTACATACGTTACCTGTGAAGCCACAAAACGTGAAATCAAAAGCTGCAGTGTTGAAATTCTTGCTATGGAAATCACGTGTCCGGATACAGTGAAGTATCCAGCAAGATTTTTATCAAATTGAAGAAATTCAGCACTGTCGATGACACAGTTTGGTATGGCTCTTTCTGCTCAGCATGGTAGAAGCAGGAGTTTCTGCTCTTGGTCTGCTGCTGTCACATATCAAATGACTGAGGCTGCTGACAGGTACCTGACTGAAATAGAAGAATCTTCCCTAATAGTGGGAGCAAGAGAATTTTACGAGTTTGGGGAGAATTGGAGAAAAGACGACCCAGTGATTATATGTTATATCATTAATCTTTCCTGCATTCTGAAAAACTGGGGCTGTGTAAGAGCAATGAAGTTGAAAGTAACTTTTAAAAAGTCCTTCCACTGATTACTAATGTTTTTAAAATTAGAAAATAAGACCTGCACCCCCCCCCCCCACCCAGCTCAC
>VZTL01068078.1:77628-97371 GCA_013400535.1 Scopus umbretta | reverse complement strand
CCCCGCCCCGTAAACTGGATGACACATACATCTAGGTGGTTCCTCTCAAATTTTCTTGAAGTAGTTCCATAATTCAACATTGTTGCAATGTAAATGTAGTAGGAATTATTCTTTAAATTGTTTCTACTGGATATATACAGCTTTATGGAAATATATCTGTTAAAGTTCATAAAAGGTGTTAATAAAACCTGAATATGAAACACAAAAATTTCTGAGTTCCTCAGTGATAAGTGAGGAAATGAAAATTTGCATTCCTACATTACATATTAGATCTGATATAGTTTAAAGGATGTATAATAAACATTTATATTCCACACATTTACTGAGAGAAGTGGGAGGCAGGAGTTTATTGCCATGTTTACAACATGGCTGAAAAGACTGGAGATCTGTGCAGCTATAAAGTTTCATTAATACTGTATTCAGTACATGCGTTACCTATAATGAAATGCTCTCATGTGATGTGAAAGTAGGCATACCCTGCGCTACTTTTATTAGTAACAGTAATAAGAAGCAAAGAATACCCTACCACCGAGTAAAACAGGTCATCTCAGCTTAACATCACCTGAACTACTTTACCAATACTTACCAGCATGCAGCTTTTGTAATTTTTAAGGAAGCTGCCTTAGAAACCGTTCTTGCCAACTTTGCCCTAATATCTGTAAAATCAGGTTGCTTTAGGTCATGAATGACAAGCCAGATGAAAAACCCTGTGGAAGGGGTGGTGGGAAATGGCACGGAATAAATATGTTAAAATTCTCATTTACTTAAAATGTTTTCTGAATCCATATGTGGTCAGGTTATCCTTTTAGTCATAATGTGAAGCACAGGTAATGATGCATCGTTTAACTGGAAGTGTTGGAAATATAATGAACTGGTGTAAAATAAGTACGTGTGTTCTTCAGAAGTAATGGTGAAGGTAGAACATTGTTTGATCTGGACTTTGGACCACTGCTATTAAATTCTTGGCATCTTAATCCTTAACTGAAGCAACAGGGGGAAAAAAGGTGGAAAAAACCTTAACTGTAAACATTAAAAGAAAGTCTGCTAGTCAGAATCAATAAAAAGGCAGACACGATCTTTAGAAGGACAAATGTGTGTGTTTGCTTGGATGTAAGGAAAAAGATTAACCTCATAAATACCATGTTGTTCCAAATCTGTGTCTGAAACTCCGTTGTTAAAATCCAAATTAACTCTTTAAGACTCCGCAGAACAGCAATTTTATTGCTTGCTGTTACACCTCTTCTTGCCCTAATGTTAAAAGTACTGGAAATCATCTTTTGTCTTGCTGATGTGTCCTGGTGACTCTTCCAGTGAGGTTCTTAGTGAGACACAGTGTAAAGAAAAATCGATACATCCTGGTCAATGTTTTAATATACCCGCAGATATTAATTCAGCGTAACGGGGACTTGTCCAATGGAGCACAGCGTTTTTAAAAGGGGATAGAGAGAGTGGGCTGCTGCTTTACCCCAGATTCGGAGATCCTTGGGAAACTGCTGTATTGGCTCTGCTGCCTCCTGTAAGACCTGTCCAGAGAAAGGTGATGCAGTGGAGTTCATTCCCTTGACACTTACATGGACTTTTAAGACAGATTTGACAGTGCTGCAGGGCTTTGCTGTGAGGAAAAACAGCTCGCTACTGAGGAGGAGTTCCAGTAAGGGTTCTTCAAATTCAAACACAACATATTTCAGCTGTAGAAAGATTTGTTTATTTTCATACACACTTAGATGCATACTCTCAAATTCTTTTTTTCATTCTGCTTCCGCTCTGTACAAGTTATTAACTGCTGACAAGAAATTCACATCTCATAAATAATGCTTAAGAGCCATTCGTATATAAATTGAATGTGTTATGAATTGTGATGGGCCTTTTTGTAGCGTTCTGTGCCTGGAGCAGGAAGAACAGAGGATGTCATTTTCATTAATTTCTAATGAGGTGCCAATTAAAGGCAAGGAAGGAACTCGGAAGGGAAGAGTCACGGAGCTCCCCTGAATCTTGTACCCTGGGGCTGTCAAATGAGCATGCTGCCAAGCCTCCTCTGAAAGTTCCAGTAAATTACAAACTCATCCAGAGCACACACAGACAAATTCGGCTTCCCTTTGATCTTCAAAAGAGCAATTTGTAAGATGAGTTCTGAGCTTTTTCACACGGCGAACCGGGAGAAGTGATAGGAATTGTTAATTGCTGATGCACTTTGCAAGCTTCAGTGAGAAAGAGAAATCTGAAAATGAATTCTCATTTTGTGACTTTCTGACTGGATAACCTTTAAGTCAACACTACTAGAACAAAACCAGCTTCCTATGAAACATTTCTAGGTGACAGTTACACTCGGCATGTTTTCCAGACAGCGAAGTTCTCTAGTTTTGGGTGGGCCTTTCAATAGTTTGGTGTCTTATGGTGGATAACAGTTGTATTGAAATAATGTATTTATTTAGTATCAGATTTAGTAGGCATTTATATCATCAAGGAGTCACAGGAATCATATTCTTCAAGTTACATTCTATGACAGCATTTCTGCTGGAAGTGTAAGTAGTCCAAAATCAATCGCCTGTGATCCTCGATCTGAAAATTAAGTTGTCAGTTCAGTGATGTGATAAGCGGGTGGTTACCACAGACTTGCTTTAAAACTAGGGGCAGTGAATTTGTGAGTTAAAGTAACGCAGAGTTCTGGAGATGTATTTTAGAAAACGATGGGTTGATTATTTGCAAATTACACTATAAATGTATGGACCCTGTCTTAATTACGTGACTAGATGTGTATTGCTACTAAATAAAGTTCCGTACACTTTTAAAAGATACTGAGCTATAAACTTCTAAGCCATAGAAATTATTTGCACAGAAAGCACAGCTTAATTTTCCTGCAGAGGTTTAGTATTTTACAGCAAGAAGTAGTTCTGGTATCACTTGTTGTGTAAAGCCAACACTCAGAAATCTGTAGTGGTCTTTAATATTGTTGGAATTGCATAAGTCGGACGAGGATATTCTAGGTGGTCAGTAAAGGAATTTCACATTCGTCATGTTAGATCTGGTCCTAGTCAGCAATTAAAGAAAATTTAGTACAGTGTGCCAGCTCTTCAGCAGCGTTTCTGTTTGCTCTTTGAAGGCCACGTCCTAGTGGACACATCTGTAGCTTAGGCTCCACCTATCCAGAACTCTTGGTAATCAACGGGGTGGCCGAGATAACGGGCTCTGGAAAGTAAGCCTAGCTTTAGTTCTAGTAGCAGTGCCCCAGAGAGATGTTGCCGATTAGTTTGTGTGCTTCTCGGGTAGGAATCTCAAATTTTTCATGTTCTTTGGCCAGAGTAGGGCCTTAATGGAATGGGAAGATGTTGAAACCTTCCAGTTTGATCAGGCTGTATTAAAAAATAACTGCTCAGCTGTGGTGCAATCTGATCAAATAGTTGTTAGCAGTATTTCTTGCCTGTGTGGACAGAAAATATTTTCTTGTTTTACTGGTCTAGGTTGTGTTGTGGCAAGTTATAATTTCCCAGAATGCAGCGAGACTTGAACAGTTATGAATTCATCGCTGCTCTTGATGGAGACTCTGCAGTAACGGCTAACCTCAGACATGGGTGAAGGCAAAACAAGTTGTTTTGCAGCTTGTATTTGTGAGATGTTGGCAAGTATCCATGTTTGTTTCTTGATTTGAAGGGATGCACATTCACAAGTGGCCTCTACAGCAGGAAGACTTTGACTCGGGAAACGAGAGTCCAACTTCGCCAGTCAGCCAGAGCGCTGCCTCGCTGGGCTGAGTGCGTGGAGCGAGTTGCGAGCACCTCGTCGGAGCACACCACAGGCTGCGCCTTTATAAGGGCATAACTTCCCTTCCTAATTAGTTAAAACTTTATACGGATATAAATTTGTCCACATAGATCGCAGCCCACTGCTCGTTGTGACTGAGGTCTAACTACTAAAGCTTGTCTCTAGAACGAGGACCCAGATTTTAGCCTTTGCGGTATACAGTGATCTGGGCTTGTTGGAGATAGTGCTGAATGTGACTTTGCAAACTGGATAAATGCTGTGTTAAATTTTTAATGGAAGTTGGTGAAATGCCTCATCAAGGTGTGACCAGAGTAGGTAAGATTGTCTTGATGAAGTGGTTTCTAATTCTAACAAGTTTCAATAGCAAGCTGCTTGCTACAGCTTAGCAACACAGGAAATCAACACGTCTGAAGAGTTGATAACTCAGTTTGTAACCGACTGCTTTGTGGCTTGTTTCTTGAAAGGGTAATACATAAAAGCACTTAAAATTCTGCATTCTTTGCTTAGATTAGAGGAGGGGACGGGAAGAACGGAAAATAAAGAAAAGAGGCCATAGTAGTACAAGATCTGCATGTTGCATAGTACAGTCGGCTCGGATGACAAATTCATTCATGTAGGAGAATGAAGGAAAGATAAAGGAGAAGCCGAACTGTGAAAGAGTATAAAATAGGGAGGTAAAGCAAGAAACTAATTATTTGAGTAATCTTAAGATTACTTGCTAGAGGGGAAGAAAACATGTAAATGAATGTTTTAACTACATTGACTGAAAACAAACAGAAAAAATATGGGCAATGGGACAGGCAATTATAAATGCCTATTAAGTAGATGAACTGAATCATTGACAGAAACAGAGGTACTCTGGTTGATTATTAAAATAAGAGGAAAAAACTTATTTAAGACAGCTCATCAAAAAACGTATGTCCAAAAAATGCGTGTGAAGTCTTCAGATTAATTTCTATACAGATACCAGTGCACCATGTTCCTTTGAATGTGAACAGTGATCGTGAGGGAAGTTACTTACGGGAACTAAATTACAAATTTGAGAAGTCAGTTGAAAAAAGTAGCTCAAAGGAAAGCTGACCATAAGGTGATGAGGGAATAAACCCATGGGGAACACATTTATCTTGCACTAGAACAATGTTAAAAGCAAACTGGCATTATATCTCTTACAAAATATCCTACGTACTAAATCATCTCCTGACTTAAGTCTGGTGTGTCCTAAAGATAATTTGGTGCTTGCCAAATTATTAAAAAAAAAATAAAATATGTATATATACAATATCAACAATGGAAAGGACTTTAAAACATTAATGAGTAAATGCAGATTAAAGGAGATCCAACCACCATGAGAAGGCATTATAAACAAGTTGTAAAAGTCTGTAATCTTGGCAGGGACAAGTACAAAACCTTAAAAAAGTATTTGGCAAACACACCTTCTAAACTATTCCAGAAACTTGTCTCATATTCTGTATGTATATGCATGGATATATACATAAACACATAAGCATAGTTAATAAGTATAAAAAAGAGAGTTCTGGTATGACTATTGCTTATTTTTTCAGATCCCTGCTTTTCATTTAGTTCTGCATAAATCTGTAATAACCTGACGGAATTTTTTTCTTGGGATTATTTAAAAGTGTGGGTTGCCTTACTTCTGTTTGGGTCTTCCACTAAGCAGTGGGGTGAGAGGAAGAAAAGAACAAACTCGTGTCAAGCACCAAGCATTTCTGGTAGCCATCGGAAACACCACGTGTCCACACAGAAGTGACTGTACCTTTTTTACAGACACTGTGGCAGCAAGTCTCACTGTGATAAAGCAGGTGGAAGACAAACAGCTGCAGATTCTTAACTTGTAGAACAGAGCTGCTCATTCATAAACACAGGAGATGAGACACTTGTTTGGATTGTGCCAGAATAAATTTGGAATGATTTGATTTACTCAGTTAATTTCTAAATTATCTTCAAAAGGACAGGAAGAAAGAAACAAACTTGAACAGATGAGCAAAAAAAAGAAAAAGCTCTGACAACTTTTTCATCTTTGTACCACCTAGTGCAACATGTACTGAAACGAATGTTTCTTTTAAAACTCAGTGAAGTATTAAATCATGGTTCTATTCCCATGGAACCTTTTTCTGTGGAGAAGAATTTGTAATGGCGCTGGTAAATTCACTTTCTAGATGGATAAGCTTTATCTGGTACAAACCAAAATGGCTTCGGGACATGATTATGTATTGGTGTAACAGATGTACTTCCATTGATTAAAATTAAATATGCGCACTGCTTCTGGAGGTTATGAGTCAACCAGTTCAATAAGAAGTATTAAAGGAAGAATAAATCTTATTAGTAACTGGTTACGTACTATAATTCTGGCCAGCCTTCCTGCCAGGCCTTAAGATGTACCATTTTCAGCTGTCTTCTATTGACTGTTCTCCTAAGATAGTTGTTCCCAGAATAGTACTGTTGCCTCAGCCATTCCAGTAATGCGTAGCATCTTAGCTTACATTGCTGCAAGTATTTAAAAGAAAAAAAAAAAAAGAAAAAAAGAAAAACTATTGAAGTTTGAATTCAAACTCAAAAGGGTTTTTTATTTTACAAACGTGTTATCCCAAGACTGTAATTTAATTGATAGGGAAAAGGAGCCATTAACTAATGTGGTCCCTCTGAGTAATATGTATTCTGAAGATACTAGAAATTAAACAGTTAAATGCAGCTAATTGGTATATCGTGGGTTCCAAGGACAGGACCTAGAAAAACACTTCAGTGTCTAGGCTTTAGAAAAGCTGTCCACAGCTTTAAAAGTGTAAATGGAGTTCATGGTCTGCTTATAATTAGGAATCATGAAATACAGTTTGAAAAGTATATTCCCCCAGCTCGTTCAACTAATGTGGGTTTCTTACAGCATGTACTGACTTGGATTTCTTCTACCACGCTACTGAAAGTTCTGCAACAGGCGACGCTCTTGATTTAGTAACACGTAGTTACCTTCCCGTAGTCCCAGTCAATACATGTAATTGAAATGGGTCAGTCGGTCTCTTAAGTCCTTGAGTTTAAAAGAAGTTAGCATGTTCCATTTAAGAACAAAACAAGACAAAAAAAGATATTTTATTCTGACACTACTGATGTGGTAAGCCCTTTAGTGTGTAACCTTCAGGTGGTTTTCGCAGGGATACTACAGTACGAGGGGAAAAAAAAAAAAGGCGTTTTGTTGGTGTGCCGCATTAGGTCTCTTCTTCCATACCTGTATTGTGGTTACAGAAGAAAGAAGCATATGCATAAAGTAAAAGAAGGTGCAATTTTTTAATTGTCCTGTATGCACAAGAGATACATGGCCTAGTGAGCTTGAACATAAAAATCTAGCTGAGACTATCTTATTTCTAATTCCATTTCTTTCAGTATCTTTAGGGAAGTAATTTGCTCAGTCTTCAAGTGATTTTTTTTTTTTAATTTTTTTTTCCCCTTTATCAGAAAAATGAAGACAATAGTCACCTAGCTGCCAGATGTTAAAGGAAACATTTTTGAAGGTTAAAGTGCTCTACCTTTATAATCAAAATTCTTTCTTTACAGTGCTCTCAATTTATGCAGAGTCTCACAGGCACACATTACAGCCTCACCGAGACTGTGCACTTGGGAAGCTGCTTCTGGTCAGCAGGAGGCTGCTGCAGTCTGTTCTCAAAAGGAAAGATACTGCCTAGAAAGCATCCTCCTCAAAGTGAATCAAACATCTCTCTGTATGTTAACAAATAGCTATCCACATAAGCACCAATTTTACTAACGTGCTTCATATTTGAAGTAAATACAGAAGGTCCAAAAATATGCTATAATCATCTGACAAATCCTGAACCAACATTGCCAGCTAGTTCAACTGACTGTGAAGTAAGGCTTAGGTAGGGAGGAATGATGCCCAGTGAATTTTGTTGGTGAATGTCTAAATTCTTCACAGGAAGAAGTGGGGAAAAAATACATCACACCAATCGCTGGGTCAGAACTGGGAGGAGAAAAAGGATATCGAAAGGAATTGTCAAAATTTGCTTTGAAAACTCAGGATTCTTTCCAAGAACCAGAGGGTTTTGGTTTGTTTTTTTTTTCCCCCTACAAGTGAAATTATTTATTTAAATAAGGTATTGCCTAAAGGAAAATGCCACCTGTGGTCTTAAATTCCGTATCTAAGGTATAAGAAAGTGTTAACGCTAGGTACTGGGACTGGAGACTGCCTGGATCTCTGCTAGAGTTCTCTACTGCGTTGCTGTGGGCCTTCTAAGGAAACGGCATAAAGATCAGTGTGCATCAGTTTTCACAAAAGTTGAAAGAATAATATTAATCTTGTGTCAGGGGCTTTTAATATTAAAGTATTTCTGGCCTTGGAGGAAAGTTTCAAGAGCTGAAAAACTGTATTTATGGATATTCTGATCACTAAGGTATAGTATTTTGTTCACTAGGTTTTTAAAAGTAAGTACATTTATTTAACTGTATCTTTATATGTATTGAAAGGAAAATATTTACCTGCAGAGGTGTTCACAGCCATTAAATGTTCCTGATTTGCTGGAAGTTGCTCAAATCTGTGCGCAAGTGGTGTACAGAGGGTCCTGCCATAGTCTGAACAAGCAGGAGCAGGGAATGTTCTGTAAGTCTTTGCACCCAAAAAAAAGGGGAAGGATGGAAGGGTACACCACTCTAAAAGTTTTATTTTCCTTTATGGTATAAATAGAGCTTCTAAATGGAGCTCCGTTTCCCTTTGGTCAGAGGAAGAATTACTCTTGACGTAGATAGCAAGAGGCTGCAGGAGTAGAAGACGTGGCACGGAGCAGAACGTGTAATCTAAGAGACCCTGGACATAAGGTGTAAATAGGGGATAAAGACATAAAATAAATTTCATTTAGGTTTAAAAGAAATAGAGCTGCTTCTCTCCAGGGATTTGGCCAGCAAGTCTAGCTGTTGTCAGACTGTGGATCAATACAGCGCAACCTCTAGAAAGCTATTTAAACCCAAGGCATAAATAATGTAATTCAGGAAATATACCGAAAGTCAAACCTGGAATCGTATTCAGCATGTGATGATTTGAAAGCAAAATACAAGCAGGATCCAGGAGAAGAGTTAGAATTAATACAGCACATACGGTATGTTAGTATAGACCCTTTCATTATTCATTCCAGTTTTTTATTAGTAGCCTTATCTTTCCTGCATTTTCATTGGGCTAAACAAAATGATACACATACATTATTGAATCACTTGGTATTGCTTGCTATTTTAATTAAATTACTGGGTACATTTGGCTTTTAATTAAATCTTCAACTTCTGGGAGAAGTGCATTAGCTCAGGTGGGCTTGGTGTAGAGAGAATTCTAAAAGTATTAATAATCATCCAGCTCTTTTGAAAACGTCCAACACCCTGCACCAAGGCCCTGCATTGATGCTAGGATGGCTCTGCCATCCTCCTGCCTTTTCTCAGGAGACTTTTTTTTTTTTTTTTCTCCCCACACTACTCTCAAATCTAAATGATCGGGGTAGGAAATAAATACTTCCTTATAGGCTGGTATAGCCTATGGAAAAGCTTATTTTGTAAGAGTACTACCATTTGCAGTAGTGCTACCTATTGTTATTATGGTTTACCTTTACTTTATTAGGTGTCTACTCTTGGACACTAGGATGCCTTTTTGGCATAATTCTGCATGTCCTGGTCTTTGATTCATTCTCCCACATCGTTCCAGGATATAACCTTGTGAAACTAGGAATGATATGCGAGATGATGCATATCATCAACAACTTTCTGTGTGTTCTCAGCCCTGCAAACATGGCAGTGAATGTTCCTTTTACAAGTGTAGTGGTGGTATTCATTCCTCTGAATGTATCATTGCAAGATCGCATGGTTATTCAAAAAAGCAAACTCTCTTCACCTACCTAAAGTCTAAACTTCTAATTTTGAACCTAGCTTTTCCTCTTCCTCGAGTTAGGCTTACATCGGTGTTCACTGTCTGGCACCACTGTGGATGCTGCAAGCTGTTGGAAGCAAAATGGTTTCTTTGAAAAATCTCTTGTTAAATTAAACTTTAACTGTTTTGCCATTGTGGTTCAGGAATTGCATGAATCTTCTGGAGAAAAACGTTTCTTTCAATTATATTGAGAAAGCAGGTGACAAAATAAAATACTAATTTCTGTTAAGTTGCATCTATCACCATAGATGAAGTGGGATGATACCCCAGCTCTACAGATGTTTCTCAACAGTGGTAACCCACCATTTGTGCTAGCTGGTAAGTCAACTTGTGGGGTCACAGCTACTGCTTGTGCCTGACTGCTGTGGATTGCAACTCAGATAAAAATATTGAGGATGGTGTATAAGGTTGGAAGGGGAGCCTGCAGATGAACCGTGTAGGTCAGTGACTTCTGAGGTATAAAGCAGTTTAGAAATGAGTATTGCATGCTGTATGCTGTATGCGTGGAGTAATCATGTACCGAAGTTGCTCCATTAGACTGTCCAATAGAGGTTGGCCTTAACCCATGAATCCACAGTGGGGTGAAGAAGTTGTGATGTAAAAGTGGTTACTCTAATGTGCCTGTGTTCTGTAAAGCAAGGAAAATATTTGGCCCAAACCAAAAGATTTAACCCGTGTTATTTTGTGGCACACGGCAGAACTGAGATATGATCCTGACTGACACCTGCAGTGCTTAGTAAGACCTGACCCACAGGAAACTTTTTTTAATTGCAGTTTACTAATAGTAAAGCAGGTATACCTAAAGCAGTATTTATCACTTTGATTCTGAATTTCAAAGAATCATCAATGAAATAATTTCCTGAAAACCTCAGTTCTGCTCCTGAAGATGTTCCCTACTTCTGTGGAGTTAGCATCCGCTAGAGCAAAAGCGGGACTTGAATATAGGAGAGTGCCGTATCTTAATTTTTCCCTACTCCAAATACACTGTCTTCAAAGAAACAGGAGGAAACTTTCTTCACTGTGGGGGTGTTGAGGCACTGGAACACGTTCCCCAGGGAAGTTATGGCTGCCCCGTCCCTGCATATGTTCAAGGCCAGGTTGGACAGGGCTTTGAGCAACCTGGTCTGGTGGAAGGTGTCTCTGACCATGACAGGGGGGTTGGAGCTAGATGAACTTTACAGTCCCTTCCAACCCAAACCATTCTATAATTCTCTGAAACTGTTTCTTTTGAGTTCTTCTTAGTTCCAAAGTGAAGAAGTAGAATAGCATCTTACGCAGAACCTCATTAAGAATTGCTGATTCAAAAAAAAAAAAAAAATTCAGTATGTGCTCTATCCTCAAGTGATACAAATTCTCTGTTCAAAATTTGTGTCACATTTCATGTAGGAAAAAATAGTTTTGACAGTTTTCTGTGCAAGTAGTAAGATAAGTAAGAAAGTGAATTTGAAATTAGCACAAATTGGGATAAAAGGTAGTTTGTTTGTAGAGTCTCCACGGTGCAAAACCACATCTCTTGCGTGCTCCCTAAAGCAGCTTCCAGACTTATGAACTTCAAGAAAATAGACAGAAGACACTTTGAAACACAGGTTTTACATGACTAAACTTGGAAATACAAAGTCTTTACCTTTCAGTCTAAAGAATTCTTGTGGAATCTGTAACCATACCTGTCCAGTGGGTGTTACAGGATTAAGATGACATCATCTTTCTTTGGTATGCAATTTCTTCCATTCATTTCCTGGGCAGTTTTTTCTGCTAATATTTATTTCCTTCCATTGCTGGATGTTCTTTTTGAACAATCTCCAAATCACTAGGGGAACAAGCTAGATTATATTGAAATCCAGAAAGCAAGTGTTTTCTGAGGTACTCGGCGCACAAGTCTTTAGGATCTTGGCTTTATATCTTGGTAGCTATTTTTTCTACTCCTACATTCATTTCTGTCCTATTCCTATGTCTCAAAAAAAGAAAAAAAAAAATTCCTTCCCACACATTTTAAAATAGCTTTGTTGTTAGTATCACTGATGACACATTAAGTCATCTTTCCAGTGTAAGGGATGGGGGAAACGCATAAATGTTGTTTTGGGGATTACTAGGCTCTTTTGGGGAATGATGTCCAATTCTTCTGAACAGTGCTGCAGCAGCATGTATCACTGCATGAGCTACTCTTCTCTGCTGGTTAATCTGCCTGGTTTTGCTGTGCTGTATGATATCCTGTGGATACATTCACCTTTTAAGGATATGTTAAAATGCGTTCTTGCACAGAAATCTGCATATAGACTCACAGGTACCTTGCTAGATAATACACCTTTGGTAGAGAATTTTTGCAGCACCTTCCTTTGCTAAGGTTACAAGGTATTTTTAAGTTCTGATTGAACCTCTTGCTGATTAGAATTTCAAACTGGCAAGAAGGGTAAAATTTCTTGTGAAGCAAGTGAAGAAGCCAAAGCATACAGCACAAAATTCTGCATAGGAATAAGTCTATGCTATTATTAAGACTACTTTTAAATAGGCTTTGTATAGGCAGTCTATACAAACACAAGCTGTTTATTAAATAAAATTTGGAAATGGCTGCGAATTCTGGCAGTTCTGAACTTCTGCCTTTTGACTTGGGAACGAAAGTGATAAATAGCAGTACTAGTGGTCAGGTAAGATGATTTTAAAGTGTCAAGCTCTGATTTTGTATGGTCGTTGTGGCAGCATGCAACTATTTTTTAGGTAATACACATCAAGAAGTTTCAAATAAAGACACTTCTAAATGTTTTGAAGCCGCTTTGTAAATGTTTAAGCTGTATAAATATTTAATAAGCTTGTTTAGCACTTTCACCGCTTCTCAAAATACACTCACAAACAAATCTGTCTTCCTTTAGCAGCTTTCTGAATGCCTTATCAATGAGATTAGGACCAGAATCTTGGGGCGGGAGAAAAAGGAGCTTCCTCTCTATTGTGATGCTGTGTCATGTAACAGGGATCACTGTATTTATTATAGATCTTCTGTAACAGTGTGATGTGCTCCAGCAGTACGTTAGAAGAGTCTGGGACTACTCCATGCCTGGCCAAGGACGTCCACTAGCGTAGTCCCACCAGAGTGCTGTGCTTCTCCATTGGTAATTTGCAGTAATCCAATTACTGGGCATTTGTGCCATGTGCCAGGAAGTCTGACTGCTTTCTGTTGAGGTAACAAAGAGGAAAAAAGAAATTCAACAGACTCCGGGGACCCTCCAAAATCATAATTTGGCTTTTGTGCTGCGGATTATTATGCCACTTAGTTGAATTGTTTCTGATGCTTCACACATCATTTTGTTGGTATTTTAGCAGCTTACTGTTTTCAGAATTTGAAGACAGAAAGTTAAGAATTAAATGTAGGTTTTGGTTGAAATACTTGCTTATTGTCATTCCGTACTCCCATCAAGCCAGTGCTCTTGAACGTGACAATGAGGAAAACACAGTCATTTTCCATCATCACCCGCACAGAGCGAACTGTAGGTCTGTGATATTTTCTGGTCTTGAATATGGAAGATTATTTCATTTCCTGTCCTTTCCAATTGCCTTTTCCCAGCAGATTCCTCAGGAATGACAAAAGCCACTTCACAGCTGCTTGTGTGTGATCTTAGACTTCCTTTGAAGGATGTCTTTTTGCGCGTCCTAATGCAAAACACTCATCTGTATGGGTACAAGGGAGGCAGGGATGGTACACTGCTTCATGGCTTTAGCCGTTTATGCTCCGGTGATGAAATGGAAGTGACTTTTCAATGATATATTGTGAATTAGCTGCTGGGGTGCTTAGAGGAGCTCAGAGGTTTTGAGGCACTACATAATGTTTTTCCAAGCTGTTTGCATTAGAGGCCTGAGGAGCAGGTGATTCATAGCTAGCTTCTAACATCAGAAAACAACAATTGCAATGCTGTGAGATGTACTATCACATTTACTAGACTGAAATCTTCTATGCTTAGAGTGGAAGTCTGCATATTTTTGGTTGATGACTATGGTGAACCAACTTCAGTTGGCAGATGGATTCCTTTTTCCAATGCTCTTTCTCCTAGCAGAAGGTTATTTATTTTGTCCTTTAGGTATAGTGTACTGAAAGAAGCATTTCTGCAGTAAAAGCCTTTAGAGGAGAGAACTGTATTTGATATCTTCCCATAATGAACTTAACAGTAAATACCCTGCAAGAGTTCATTCATCTAACTTGCTTTACAACCATAAAAGCAGAGTTCTCGGGAGAAGAGGTTTCACCTCTAAATCTGGATTTGTTTTAAGGATCAAAATAGAAGATCCATATATATTGGCCTTCTGCCCCAATGCACACAAGTTAAGAATGGAACTGTTGTGAAAACCAATGGTCTTGATACGACATCAGGCATTTGTGCACATTCAGACAGCAGAATGTCCGCTCTGATTTCCAGAGCAGTGAAGAAGCAAGGCGTGAATGTAATGGTAATAATGTAGTTGAATGTATCCATTCGGAACTAATGAAGAAATGTCCAGAACTACTGTTGCTCAGCTAGCTACTATATAGCAGGAGTCAAGTCCTTTCAATTTTAAATAAAACCTACAACACAAGTTCCAGTCTTTAAAGTGACTTAGGCATTTGGAGCGATGGGACTAAAGATCTGAAGTCTCTTTTGAAAGTGAGACTTCCTGAAGATCTCCGTTGTTAATTCAGTGAGAATAAATCCCCTCCATAAGAACAGCCAATAGATGCAAAACTATCTTTAGTAACATTCAAAATGTGCTTGGGTATTCTTTCATTAGGTATTACTGCTTCTAATTAGCAGTGCATATTTAAATAGATATACGAATAACAGGTTTAGATTATTTAGTTGCTGAAATTAGAAATACTTTTCCCATAGTCTGGGAAAATGAAAATTATCTGCCATTCTTTGTGGACAGTTATTGAAAATCTGTTCAAGAATGTGTGAGGAAATACTTGACTAACAGAAAAAAATAATATGTTTCATCTGGAATAAAAATAGCATACAGTACAGCTTTTCCTACATTAAAACAGGTGCTCTGAAAAGAATGAAGAGGTGTTAATAAAAGAAATAAAGATATGGTGAAGGGCAGAATAGATTGTATTTGGGGGTGAAAAAGTAGAAAAGGAACATCATGAAGTTATACTGGCCTACAAAAGGCAGGAAGCTTTGTGGAAGGTGAGACAGGGCAATTGTTCAAGGTCACGTTCAAAAGTAATAAATCATGTTGTATATGTATTTTCTTAGTAGACTTACAGAGTTGTCAAAAGGGTCTTGCTGTGCAGCTGTGTAGAAAATTGTATACATGTTCAGGATCTCTTTTGGAGAACATTAAATAGCATTTCTACATATGCTTGTTAACCATGTGGAGAGGATCTGTAAAACCATCAGGATTTAAAACCATTTTTTACCTACAAGGGACTGAAATGACCTCAGTCCAGTCCGTATCTGCAGGGTTTCTTGCATCTGCTTCTTACACGTCCATTGCAGATAAGATGACAAACTTGATTTTTGAGCTCGTCTAGTCAGGTATTTTATGTATTTTTGTGCCTGCAGTGGATGTTGGTTCAGTAATTTGAGGTCTTACTTCAAGAAATAAGGGAAGCCTTCGGTCCGTGCTTTCTGTAAGAGAGAATTGAGTGAAATGCCTGTTCAGTATTGAAACTATAGTCCAAGGATGTTTTCATTTTAAAAATCAGACCTTGAATTTTTGGCACCTCAAGAAAGGTATTTGTCATACTTGAGTGTGGTATGACCCAGATTGAGACTGAAGTGGAGGCAATGATCAGAAGGGGTGAGATATATATCAATTCAATCTGCATCTTTCCATCTCTATTTCCGAGTCACATATACCTATACAGAAAACTTGTCTTTTTTGCTTTGTTCCTAGAACTGGGTTTCAAAGCCAGCCACAGATAATAGACATGTCTTTTCATAGCTGGTGCTATTGAAACAAAGAGCAAAGATGAATCAATTTTTATTCACCTTTTTTTTTTTTAATAATTCCATGTGTGATACTTTTTTCCCTTTCTGTTTTCTTAACAATCACACTAACATAAAGGTAGCCTGTTGTTCTCTTACAATTGATGTTTCATAGTGCAGGAGCTTGAAATACTTTACACACATTTTTTTATATATGTGTGTGTGCATATATATACACATGCACAAACACACGCTCTCTCAATCGTTCACTCATTTTTATCCTTTTCCATCTCTCAAAAATCACTTTGTGGTTTTAATATCTTCTGAGCATTCAAGGAACAGCAGTAATGTAAAGCATTCAGCGAGAGGCAGACTGATGCTCTTTGCACCATCAGGCAGGAAAAATATTGCACCATAGGTGATACCGTTTCATATACAGCGGACTACATGAACCCTGTAACTGTGTGACTCTTTCCCATACTATGTCATCTTAATGTTACTTATCACTACGTAACGTTCACTTTAGAGGCAGGAAATTGGAGGCAATTTCTTTACTGTTGTAAAGTGTTAGGGCCAAGTAAGAAAAAAAGCTGATTTTCTTTGTAGACTAGAAAGAGGTGGCTACTGAAAATGCCCTTCTCACCTGTAGGAAAAAGCAGTGCCGTGCATTTTGGTATCACATGCTCCCTGGTAAAAACTGAATAACATTGATTAGCTTTAGACAAAGAGACAAACGACAAAAAGCTGAGTTACGCGGCTGACATGCCTGAGGGATGGGATGCCATTCAGAGGGACCTGGACAAGCTCAAGAATTGGGCCCGTGTGAACCTCATGAGGTTCAACAAGGCCAGGTTCAGGGTCCTGCACTTGGGTCAGGGCAACTCCTGGTTTCAATGCAGGCTGAGGGATGAAGGGACTGAGAGCAGCCCTGCGGAGAAGGACTTGGGGATACTGGTGGATGAGAAGCTGGACATGAGCCAACAATGTGCGCTTGCAGCCCAGAAGGCCAACCATATTCTGGGCTGCATCAAAAGAAGGGTGGCCAGCAGGTCAAGGGAGGTGATTCTGCCCCTCTGCTCTGGTGAGACCCCACCTGGAGTACTGCATCCAGCTCTGGAGCCCTCAGCACAGGAAAGGTATGGACCTGTTGGAGCAGGTCCAGAGGAGGGCCACAAAAACAAGGGCTGGGAAACCTCTCCTATGAGGAAAGGCTGAGAGAGCTGAGGTTGTTCAGCCTGGAGAAGCAAAGGCTCCAGGGAGACCTTATTGTGGCCTTTCAGTTCATAAAGGGGGCTTACAAAAAAGATGGGGACAAACTTTTTAGCAGGGCCTGTTCCAATAGCACAAGGGGCAACAGTTTTAAACTAAAAGAGGGTAGATTTAGACTAGCTATAAGGAAGAAATTTTTTACAATGAGGGCGGTGAAACACTGGAAGAAGTTGCCCGGAGAGGTGGTGGATGCCCCATCCCTGGAAACACTCAAGGCCAGGTTGGACGGAGCTCTGAGCAACCTGATCGAGTTGAAGATGTCCCTTCTTGTCGCAGGGGGGTTGGCCGAGATGACCTTTAAAGGTCCCTTCCAACCCAAACTATTCTATGATTCTGTGAAAGCCTCTGCCTTCAGTGCAATAACCTTCATCTTTTCAGCTGCAGAGCAAGATGATGTGGCATGCCATGTCCCTATGTCAAATGCTTAGTGTCAGAACAGTTGATGGAGAAGCTTCTGAAAACTGGAATAGTAGCGGAGCAGTGAACTCTCCCACAGTCACTGCCAACTTGGGGTGCTGGCAGTAAAGGAGGAAGCAAGGTGCTTAGATTTAAGAGTTCTGACTTGAATGTCTGCTTGGGAGCTACATCTGAGGTACCATAGGCACGAATTTCAGAAATGACAGTCAACTCCACATAAAGTAGAAAAGATTTCAGTGAAGGTGATCAGCTTCCCCACCCCACCCCCCCAACATTAGCTTTGTTACTATCTGGGCATACCTAGTTTAGAGAATTTGGGGGGCTTCCTCTATGAGAGGATGGCAAAAAAAAAAACCCTAAACCTAATATGACTTGAGCTTTGATACTATGTTGATAAATACTCAAGAAAATGCACTAAATAATCAGATATTTATTAATTCCCTGTGAAGAAGATAAGAAAAAACTTAGACCTGGCATTAATTTTTGAGAACTGAGTAATCCCCCAGCAGGTGATCCTTCACTTCTGATTCAGGTAAGATTCTGCCACTTTAACCAAGTCCCTAACTGTATTTATTTTTTTTTTCCCTTTCCATGGTAGGTTATGTGTTCTGTATGTTACATCGCCTGCCTGAACAACATGACTGCACGTTTGACCACATGGGACGTGGGCGTGAGGAAGCCATTATGAAAATGGTGAAACTGGATCGGAAAGTAGGGAGATCTTGCCAACGCATTGGCGAAGGATGCTCCTGAGTGCAAGACTGCAACCAAATGCTGTTCTCTTAGTTCACTAATGTTAGCCTTATTTAGGACAAAGTCAGCCAGACACCTTGTACTAGGCAAGTTTCAGACTACAGCCAATCAGTTTCCTTTCTTTAGCCAACCGTCCTGGTACTGTAGTTTAGGGGTTGATGGTGGTTGAAATTGATTTCTGGCTGGTTACTAAGGTGCCTGCTAGCCACCGTATAAAAATAAAACATGAAGAAATATTATTTTTGAGCATGGCTAGTGGATTTAAACAAACCAAGAAAAATCCAAAGGCTTCTGTTATTGCTGGAGTCACTCTAAAAGCCTTACGCTGGAAACATTCCAGCTGCAGAGTTAAAACAAATAGTTGTATAGAACCTGGTGTAAAAGTTTGCTATGCACATGGCTTTTGGACAAACTGTTTAATGTGCAGCCTTTCACCTCTTCACTGCTAGTGAATCCTGAGGAGGTGAAATACTACTAAGAGCAGCAACTGCAGCTGCTTAAGCCCAGAAGACCTGACTGGTCACTCGTGCCTTCATCGCGTGTGGCTTTTGAGTTAGGCAGTGTCACCAGCATCAGGGATTCTGTTGGGGTAGGAACATCTTTCTGGTTCTTCCCAGGAAGCCAAAAAGAAAGGGGGGACAGAGATTCTTATGAAAAAATTTTTATATCTATCTTACTATAAAGAACCTATCAGGGTTTGGTTTTTTTTTTCCTTTCTTTCTTCTCAGTTAAATTATGATCTCACTTTAGAGCCAACTCCATCCCAGAGCAGTAAATGGTGCATACTTTTTACATGACATCCACAGAGATTCTGCGAGTTGTGTGAACAGATTCCACATACCTTGAGCAGTGCAGCCATTCCCACCGGCCGAAACCTGATTGGCTCTTGTTTGCCTTTTGCTAAGTGCAGGTATCTGATAATTGATCAAATAAGGCTAATTCACAGCACAGTAGCCATGGCTGGATTCTACAGACTGACTTTCTGTAGTTAGACTTATATATTGGGGAAAAAAAAAAAAAAAAGGACATTTTGTAGCAAACAGAATTCAGTAACAGTATTGGGGAACAACCGGTAAAAACGCCCTTTATCAGTTTGAGTTTGTGTTCCTCACTTCCAGAGTGTCAATGAGATAATCAAATGGGCTATATCGGCCCTCTTTCTATGCAGCTGAACGCTCTCATGAAAATCTCTGCCCGCATCTATTGCAAAGCAAGTATAGCAAGTGAATGTGAAAAGCATTACGTGGAGTAGAATGTTTTGGATCTGTTTAGGCCTACGGTTCCCTATTACGGTATGTCATGTTGAGCTGAGCTGACCTGAATTGCACCAGTCGTGTCAGTTTGGAAACAAAAAAGCAAACTTAATAATCGGCATGTCTCCTGCTGCACACAGGGTTTATGCAGGTAATTTTGTACCGATGTGGCCCAGCTTAATCTTGAGTGGAATTTAGCTTCTCGGTCTATTAGTAAGATATTAACAATCAGGCAAATTTGTAAGAAAACCTGAGGGAGGGAAAGATTTTGTCTCATCTTCAAATACTGGGCAGATACAAAACATCAGAGGGGTGAAGTAATGTGTCACTTGAAAAACCGCAGCGTTTGGGGAGTAAGCTTGTGTGAGTCATCCTCCGTTCTACTTGTTACAGGTAACTAACTCCTTATAGGCCAAATTATATTGTTACTTTGGTAGCCAGCTAGGAGCATTTAACAAGGAGACAACTAATTTAA
>VZTL01068078.1:53888-67703 GCA_013400535.1 Scopus umbretta | reverse complement strand
CCCCCCCCCCCCCATCTAACACGGGTACCTCTTCCATAGATCAGGTCTTTGGTAGCACTCCAATTTCATATCTATATTTATCTAATGATCAATGGACAAAAATTATTGAACTGCAGCATTTAGCAGCTGAGAAGTAAAGCTGAGAAGTAAGAGATGTACAAAGTAACTATGAAGACTTCCCGTATCTGGCTGAAATGAAAATTGTTCCTAGATAAACTAGCACCTCCTTCAGTTTAACCATTAAGATTCCTTCCCCTTCCACTGGTATTTAAAGAAAACCTCTCTGAGAACGCTGCAGCATTCGAGAAATTGCACAACACTTCTGTAAATTTCTGGACTAATCATGAAAACTTAAAAAAACCCCTCCAACAAATACTAAGTGCCATGAAAATGAATTTGCTGCCATCTCTTTAGGCAGCAAAGACTGCAGATAATGTCACTCTTCAAAGCAAGTTTTAGTTTGATATTTCTAATAACAATTATGTAGACAGAAACTAAATGCATAGAATTATGCAACTGTGTTACAATGCTTCAGTATAAGTAGTTGTGCTTAAGTGCTGTGGGAAAGAAAGTGACCAAAGAAAGAAACACTTCTTTATAGCAACAAGGTGATCTGATGCCAAGAGAGAAGCAACCATCCTAAGGGCACGACAAACAACTGCGTAGGTGCAGTTGCATGCACCATACTTCCGTGCCACGCAGATGCAAAAGTGGTCCTGTACATCACTGGAGTACTGCTCAGTGTGTATTGCTTGGCTTGCAAAGGCATTGATCAAGCTAGCTTGCAAAGCTGGCCAGCAGTGTTAGGGATGTACTTGTCTACCGTAAGTCTGTTTGAATCCTTGCCACCAATCTAAACCTGTGGGTCTTGGACGAGTCCAGTGCCGAGATCTCCTGACTGCAAATTTGCTAGCCATACGTTGCTCAACACCTCAGTACCAACACACTGCCACCATGCAACAGAGACAGCAGCAGCAACACCGATCAGACTTCAGTAAAAACTTGTATTATTTCTTGTATTTGGCAGAATTGCCAATTCAGCAGTTAAACTGTGCCCAGCTTTGTCCTACTGAGCCTCATGGTCCACTCCCTGACCTCAGTATAGCCGATGCTTTGGCACAAAGACCATTTCGTGTTGGAAACTAGGCAAGGTCTCTTCTGCTCTAAGATCACTAGGCCACACTAGCCTGCAGCTGCTGAGCTCTGTCACCATCTTTGCTTTTAAAGCATTCTGGACAACCACAATGCTGCACAAAACACACCCATTTATTTAGCCAAATGACATTAGCTCTGCCTATTACATTGATGCAACCAAACTGACATTTTTATTGATCCAGGTAGCCTGTTCTATGTCCCCTCTTCATTATTTTCCATTTGTCCAATTAATGTAAAAGGAGAGAAGAAAAATAGGCTGTGACAGGACCCTGAATCAGCTAGAGTATTCGTGTGGAACTATGGCCCACCTTTTCTTTCAAATGAGCACATCAAAGTACACCAAGAAGCTCCCAGTCTCTAAACTAGAATATGTTCTAGTTTATTAGGCTCTAAAATAAGCCTGCTCTTCAAATAGATAAAAAACAGAGATGTGCTTGGTAAGACAGTCAGCAAAAGAGTTTCAAAGCAAATCCTCCCTTCCGCATCATGCTGTTCTTGTGGAACGAGGGACTTCGTCTCGTCTGCTGGAGTTTCCCTACTCATGTTGCTGCTCTTCATTCCCTCTAAAGGTTTTTCCTAACTGAGAAGAATGGCTAGTTTTCTCTGAGAGAAGGTACAAATACTTCCACAGCATTTCACCTGAGTGCGGTAGCTACAACATAAATGGGCAGCTCTTCCTCGCTGCTACTCTGCTACAACACATAGCACTTGAAACAAACTGAACAAACCAAGCAGCTATACCCTTTGCTGCATAAGCCATCCATCTGGTGCCGTTTGCATATACTAAAAAACAAAAAACCAAGAACTGTCCTAGCACAGCTCAACTGACATGCCTGAAATCTTCATTACTACAGTACACGCAAGATAATGAATTTTCTGCAGCCAAGCATGAACAGAAGACCTGGGAACAATGAGCTAGCTAAATTTAATTCAGAGTGTTAACCCTTGATTTTTGTTGTCAGATTTGATGCACGACTTAAAAATAAGCCATGAAGAGCTGCAAAGACAGTATTCTTCTTCCCCTTCCAAAGAAGAAACTAAACAAAGGCAGCTGCCAATAAGGTAGCATTTGTTTTAGTCACATAAATAACATCTTTCACAACCTCCATTTCTTGATGTCAACAAATGACAGTAATAGAGAAGCAGAGATAACAGCAGGTCTCCATGAGCCTAGAGGTAGCATTGGGTCTCAAGTGATGGACAGTTGAGCACTGTGTGCCAGATCACCTTAAAACCTGTGCAGTAGCTCAGCTCATTCTGAATGGCTTCTCTGTATGGTAGAATGTAAGCGGCACGTGTGTACTAAGCTGTGAGGGAATCAGAGGGAGACGGTTTGTGCAACAGCTCTATTTTTTTCATTTTGTTTTTAAATGAGGTGCGTGAACCTGTAATCAAAATGTTTTCAGAAAGCTCTCCCTTTTTACAGCTTCCTTTCCCAACTGCCACCATGTTTTATTTCTACAAGCTCTGAGAACTTTCATGATTTTTTGATGTAATAGCTTCAACAGCAATTGTGGGGTTGTTCGATGTTTATAGATATATCCAATTAGTTAGCATGGGAATGGCTTTGGTGGCTAATTTGTTCCACTTCTGTTTTCTCCAATACATTTCCACTGAGATCAGAATACCAGAAATAGAGTCAAACTGCACAAGCCCATCAATGTCAGATGCTGAACCCAGCAGATGAAACTGTGAGAATTGCCTTTTGAATAACAAAAATAGATTTTTTATTAATTACAGTTATGCAACACCCTTCTATCTCTCTCATCTCCCCATCCAAATAGGATATCTGAGATGGTGTATTTTGGCTAGGCTCTTTTCTCTCACTTGGAATCATTTCACTGACTTCGTAAAACAGGCACCCAGCAGCTAAAACAATTACCCAGAAGGTTTCCCATTCAAATGCAAGATAGGTTATGATGGTTCACCTTGGGCCCCCACCCAATGTCTCTCAGGCAATTTTGCCATTCTAGATGCAGGTGAGAAATCAGGGTAATTAGTACATATTTCTTCATGGTAGCTGAACTGTCCTACCTTGCATATGTCATTTTTCCTCCTTGTTCCAAGTGCATAGCAGCATCTTGCCTTCAGCAGTATAAAGGGAAGATCAATTCAATTAGTGGTGAGAGGTAAAAAAGCAGTTCCTCTTGTATATAAGAAGGGGACAGCAAGTACTGCACAGATTAGGTGGCTCATCACATTCTTTTTCATCTTAGATTTTAAAAGGCAGCAAAAATGCTAAAATATCATCAGGAGTATTTGCTATGTGTCTCTACAGTCATACGAAAATCTAAATGCAACGAAGAAGTATTAGAAATCCCACATGAAGCCTAGGTACCCAACAACGCCCAGAGAATTGAAATGCTTCACATGGCATTTAGAATGCCACAAGCATCAGAGATATGCCCTGTGGAGATGATATGAGGCATCAGTACATCTTATTATCCTTTACACTAGAAAAATCTAAATGTTCACTCCACTACTGAAATTTTACTGCTAGACCTAGCCTCACTTGCAAAGGGCCCAACCACAAAGAATTTGTTCTTACAGAAAGAGAACCTCGAATATGAAGAACACTTTCCTTCTGCTGAGTTTCCTACACTGAAGTAAACAAAGCCCAACCCTTTTCACACAAAAAAATCATCAAATGCATGGATTAAACACAGATTAATCACTATCCCTCTGAGCACACTGGTAACACTACACATTTCTTTGGAATGAAAAAAGCCGATGGTGTTCAAAGGAGATTGCCATCTCCACTCAGAATAGAACTACAAGGGACTGAGTTACCATGGTCTACACCAAATTACAGCTTGTCCATTGAGCAACAGTAGCCAAGGCCATGTATGCCCCTAACCCCTTGCAAATGCAGAGTAAAACCACTCCCATCTGGTTTAAGCTAAAACCTTGTACTAAGTTACCATTTATCACCAGCGCTTCAGCAACACTTCACATGCATTCTCCATTTGCAAACATAGTCCTTCACACATACTACCTCAAACATTTGTTATTATATGAACGTAGATTTAGGGAGGCAGCACTGAAGTTGTTTACATGGAAATTTGAACAGGCCATGCAGAGTAAGACTCTCAGTGCCTTGGGAAGTTTTCAACTGCAGCGTAAACTAGATGCAATTTTCATGTCATGCATGAATGATGGCACTTCTAGAAGGACAACATCCCCTGTTATCACACCGAAGCGTTGTCTGCCCTTGAAGAGAGAGGAATGCCAGCTCCTCCATCAAAAAACAACACTCCTTACAGCACAAGATTTTCACTTAGCATTCTCCCACCTAAGAACTGACCAAGTTTGAACCTGAATTACCTCACAGAAGTTAGCAGAATCACAGCCTATGGCAGTCTGCCAGCATGCCAAGTAGAATACTACTCCGATCTGTACAGTCAGAGTGTCTTTTTTCCAGCCTTGGCCGATTGCCTTTGAGCTGGATCCTCAGCTCTGGTGTCATCTTCAAAGACACCAACAGCTGCAAGGCATTGCACTGATTACTACAACAGACTAGCACTAAAATGGCTATGAAATCTCACTGCATCAGAATGAGACACAGATATTCTAACCCAACAGGGAGATGCGAACTGGAATGGACAAAAAGACACGCAAAAGGAATACAGCATTCGCAGATGTTAAAGGGCAGTCAGTCTCCCACAGGTCAATCCTCTTTTCCTTCACCTGTACAAGTCCCAGTGAGACCCCATAGCTTTCTGTAAGGTCAATAGTCAGGATGAGAACAAACCAACAGCCAGTGTTTCTAAGTCAGCCTGACTTGCTACATTCAAGGCACAGCCCCATGTTTATATTGTGTCCATTATCCTTGGGTTTGAAGACATATCCCTAGATCACAAAGTTTCTGAGATTCTAGATTAAAGCCAGAGATAACATGGCAGAACACAAGGAACACAGACTTCACAAGGGGAATTTAAACACAGCCGTTTTATATGATACACACAGAGAATCACAGACCAGGATTCACAAACCCCAGCTCTGACACCGCAGCCACCTAAGCCCACTGACGATGCTAAGGAAGAGCACGAAGAGCTAGACCTGCACAAAGATTTCAGCAGGTATATGTTCTGCCCAACTCGCAGGCCTCAGCAGCAAGGTTCGCCAGCAGTGATGGCGTGGAATGGCGAAGGGGCCCATGCTAACAGACTGGAGCTAACAAGCTGTAACCAGCAATGTGGGACTGTGACAGCAGCCACAGCTACAGTCATGGCACAGAGGAAGCCTAATGTACTGTGGGAGTCCTGGGTGGTGTGGAGGATGGGAGAAGCAGTGTAACATGTACCTAAGAAACACCCGGGATCCAACAGTCTGGTTGGCAGAAGCAGTGTGAGGGCTCTGAGGCTTTGCTTTTCTTTTAACACAGCTGCTTGCAGTCCACAGACAGTTGTACTTTCAATGTTATAGGTTTTTGCGCATCTGTACTCTTACATCAGGGATGACCTGGGCCTGTCTACGCTGCTGAAAGGAGCTAGACAGTAGAGGCAATCTACTCAAAAAGCAGACTGCTGTCCAGACTTGGACAATGGACCAAATTCTGTTTCAGCTTTACCAAGAACAGCCAGGTGACTGGAAAACAAATGAGAAAAAACAGAGGTGGGGTCACAGGATGAAACTGGAGAAGGAAAGGTCTAGTCCAACAGAAGCTGCACACAGCAATCAGAAACACTCTCCTCTTCCAGGTGCTTTCTGTACTCAACAGCTGAGAGCAATCATAAAGGGCAGAGACTGCACCTCTAAGAGCTAGATGTGAGCATGTCAGAAGTGGGAGAACAGATCTCAGGGTAAACTGAATAGCTCTGCTGTAGATGCTCCTCAGACTTTGCATCTTGAGAGACTCAAGCTGGAAAGTATAACCCCAGTTAACTCTGCAGTAGAGCAGCTGTAAAATGAGAGACAGTCCGCTTCTTTACCTGCTAAGCAAATCAATAACATGCAGAGCATGGATGGCTCAGGTGCACCTTGCCCACCCTGTCTGTAGGGGTCAGAAATCCATGGCCTCTTTCTAAGGATAGAAATCTATCCTTAACTGTCAGTATAGGGGGTGCTCTGAGCTAAGCACTCTCCCTAATATCCCAGGTGTTAACTGCTACTGGGCCAGGAGGAAATCCCAGAAGCAAGTTCTTCCTTCCCCCAAAAGCAGTGCCCCACTTACTAGACTACGCAAAGAATGGAAGGGTAACCCTGAGTGACGCACCACAAGACTTCACGAATCACTGCACAGCCTAAACATGCCAGACATTGCTTCGTAAAATTGCTTCTGCAGTAGTTGAATCATCAGAAGAGCTCTTTTCACACCTGCTGCAGTTTAATTTGTTTGACCATAGGTGACCAGGCCATGTACAATATTCTACATGTGGTGGTACAGTCTTAGTACTTCACTTTTTCTGCTGAAAATTCCTCACTAAGCATGTCTGGAAACAGGAATACAAAATTGTCATAACACCCACTATCCACATTCAGTTTGTTGATAGCTCTGTTAGGGCAAGGGGCTGGACACTGTTTTTCCTCTTTTCCTCAGCCCACTGGTTCCATTTGCATTACTACCACACATAAAGCAACAGTCTTTACGCTTTCACAATTCAGTTACCTCCGCTCCACAAATTTTTCTTCTAATATTGAGGCAAAGTGAATTGCTCATCAAGCCAAGTGTGCCTCAGATATACCCTTCCTGCGCTGCCCTTTAAACATGGAAGCAGTCTGTAGGGGATAACGGTTGGAAGATCACGCGATGTAACGGAAAGAACAGGGGCCTCCCCTTTGACATGTGTATTCCTACCCCTCGTGACGTATAGCTTATGGGCGGTAACGAAAGGCAGCGGAGTATATATTGCTATGCTACCTATTAATAAACGCCATTTGCAGCATCCTCATGTTGGTGTCAGTGCTCATTGGCCCGGAGGCAGGGTGTTGGGCCTCCGTGCTACCTCAGCCGAAGGAGGTCTGTTGCAAGAGACGCAACACAGTCACACAGTAAAATCCAAAGAGCCATTGAAAAAAATTCTTCAGGTTTCATCTTCACTGCACTGCCCACAAGATACATGACAATGGTTGGACAGACCATGCTGTTCCAAAACTGGTCACTTCCCAAGCTGCAATTTTTTTTCCCCCTTCTACTGTTAGCTGGTGTTCCTCTGGCCTCTTGTATCCTTCTCCTATTTTTCTGTAATTGCTCAAAGGTCTTTGGGACAGGGCTTAACTTTTCATTCTATACACAGTGGAGTCTTGACTCTGATTGGAGCTTTTAGATGCAATGATACAAATTAATAATAGCAGCTGCAGAATGGTGGTAATGCTCTCCAGTTATGATGGGCATGCTGGAAAGGTTACTTGATGTTTATAAAGCTCTTTGACAATCTTGGATGAAAGTCAAGCTAGTGATGCACAGGATTTATTATTCTATTCAGCACTTCAGTATCCAAGGCTAGCATCTATTCTAGTTGAAAAAGATTTTTAGTGCATTGTAAAATGGAAACAAAATGAAATATATACAGTGCATGGTGCTTTATATATAAGGCACAGGCAGCACAGAAACAGAATTTCATTATTGAAATGAATGTAGCTGAAGCTGTTACACACAGTAGGTAAAAGACCAGATTCAGTGACCTCTTATTCCATTTAATCAAAACTGTTAGTATATGGTTTTCCAAAGGCCAAAGAAAATTTCTGGGGTTTTTTTTTTTTTTTTTTACTATTTTTTTCTTTATCACGTATTTCATCAGTTTGTAATAAACCTTTGTAGTTGCTTATGATGTGAATCTCAAGCAGACTTGACCAGCAATGAAATGAAAATAAAGTGGATGGATGTTTAACAAACAAAACCACAGTTCTTCTGTAATACGCTGTGCATTTAACCATCGGATTGTAACCGTTCAAAGAGGCTGCTCTCCCTCTTCCCCATCACAAGCTTCTGCTCATTCACAGCATCCCCCACTGCTCTATTTAGACGCGGGTCCCTAGTAAGTTCCACACCCCCCTCCAGTTCTGCGCTTGCTGAGCACAGAGGGTAGGTGATGCTGTTTTAATGGCGCTAGTTATACTACATGTGGTCTTGCTGTTTCTAGGAATAGACATGCTCAGACATCAATTAACATCTAATTGCAGGAATTAATCTTGTTCCTCTGCCTCAGATGCCACAGAGATCAAACCAAGCCCATTTGCAGCTCTATTTTTAATTTAGTGGAATTACAGTTTTTTCCATCCAGTGAAAAATAATTAAGTGACATGCTGTCCAGAGAATATACAGTTTAGGGATCAGGATGTTTATGAAGAAATGAAACAAGCAGGAAGAGATCATAACTGTTTATGCCAAAGGAAAAGCATCTTTGTTACTGCAAGTCTTTCCTCTTTTCTTCACACTTTCTCAGCAGTACTTTCTTCACACCTTCCTGCTTGAGCGATCCTCACAGAGACAGTGAGGATTATGAGAGTGGCTTGGGAAGGAGCTGAATTTACCACCCTAGCAGATAATCCCTAACTCTCAGGGTCAGCCTGTGCACAGGGGCAAAACAAGCATGGAAAGAAGATAAAACAAGGAAGCGGAGGGAAAGGATTTAAAAACAACAACAAAAATCAAGCAAAATGTTCTTGCAGCACTCCCTTAAGCAGTCACCCATCATCTTTATTACCTGCTGAAGAGAAAAATTGCAGGCCACAGACAAGGCTTTGTACTATATTTTGCAAGTCTTTGTACTGAATGAAGCCAAGCCGTTTTCAGCAGACAGTTCCCAATCTTAAGATACTGCCCTAGTTTCCTCTGTACAGGAGCAAGGAAGACTTGAGCTGGGCTGGTGAAGTTAGGGTGGAAACAGGCTGGATTATTCAGCAAGAAAAAAATAGAATCCTGTGTGATAAGAGCAAACCTGCAACGGATACCAGTCAGAAAGTTATCTGAACCTGACCCTCTAAAAGGGCTGTGTGAGATAACTCAGCCATGAGATTACACTCTGGGACTGGGTCACAACACCTTCTTATATTAAACCTAAAGCAGCTGAAGCAAGCATTATATCCACTTACAACACAGCCTAGTAACCTATATTTCTTACTATATGGAAAGGGACTTTGATGGCTCCTCCAGTTTTCAAAAAGAACTGAACCACTCCTTCCTCATTCCTGGGTTAAACTGGTGAAGTCCTAGGTTAAATCCCAAGGTCAATTGGCATGATGTGTAGCTTCACTCATGTTTACTGCTTGTGTCAGTCCAATTATTCTCTTGGCTCCTCAGCACCAGCAGCTAGATCAGAGCTGATCTCACCTATGGCCTTAACCCCTTTGCTTCCTTTCCTGTCATTTGCCAAATACAGCATGCCTAATAACAAATAGCACTGAACCTCTCCTTTGACTTCCCCCTGCTAAAGGAGGATGTGGGACATTCCCACTTCAATGCCTTTATAACAGCTCAAACTCCCTCCAGAAAGGGGGAAAAGGCTTAAGGAAAAGGTGCATGTGTGAAGCTTTTCAGGCACCTTTACCGTAGGTAATTCCCTGTGTGAGGAGCCCAGTTGGAGTGGATGGCCATCAGCCAGCCCCATTCCCTGTGTGAGGAGCCCAGTTGGAGTGGATGGCCATCAGCCAGCCCAATTCCCTGTGTGAGGAGCCCAGTTGGAGTGGATGGCCATCAGCCAGCCCAATTCCCTGTGTGAGGAGCCCAGTTGGAGTGGATGACCATCAGCCAGCACTGCACCCACAGAAATTTCAGAATTTACCAAGAAATAAAAAGGTGGTGGAGGAGCACCACCATTCCATCTGCTCTCACAGGCTTTCAAATCCCACTTCCTTACTTTAAAAAAAAAAAAAAAAAAAAAAAAAGGTTCCCAGACCTCTGGTGACCAGACCCATCTTTCCCACATTGCATTGTAGTCTCAAATATGACAAGTGTTGGTGGAGATTTACCATGTCACACCTGATTCAAGAAACTTCTGGTTCCTGGAGAACAGGAAGATGCTTGAAAACAAAGACTCAATTTGGTGACACTTTCCTAGGAACAGGTCAAATTTACACATGCTTATCTGTGGGTGAAAGGCAGAGACAGGCTGTTTGTAGCAATCTGCAGTAAGAAGACAGACAAGAAAACCAAGCCCATTTATTCAACGCACATCATTAGCTACTTAATTTACATTCCTACCAAGCAGCAATAAACATCCTTCTGCTGCTTCCCATTCCCCTCCCCCCAGCCATTCCATTAGGAGCTCAGCTGGAGGTAAGGAAGAAGTGGAAGAGGAGAGAAATTGAGAACCTAATTCCATAAACCAATTCCTAGTTCTCAAAATACTGATACATAATTCTGCTAATATGCACCAACCCCGACTTGTAACCTCTCTGCCCCCTGCAGTCCTTACTCATTGCTGAGAGTAGAGCTCCAAACTACTAACACCACATCTGAAGAACAACTTGACTTGCTTTCCACTTCTTCTACTACCTTATTCCTGGAGTTTTCCCCTGTGCCTCCTAATTGCATCCCCCAAAAATCACTCCTCACCAACAATCCATACCATTACAATCCAGTACTTTTCTGGAGCAAGAGAAAGTAACGTGATCAGTGAGAGAGCCAAAAGAATCCATTCCATGCTGTTTCATCCTATCCTGCAGTAAATGTACTTTCTTTAGGAGACTGACATTGCAACAAAATAAGAACATAAAGAAAAGCAAACCCTTCCCAGAACAAAGGTCTTAATTCTCTGTCCAGGTGAAACCCCCACAAAGTTCATAAAACAAGGACCATTACTAAGGATGGTAATTTCCTCATTTGCAAGTTACATGGAATTTTCTGGTGAGAAAAAGCACTTGCTAACCGCTTGGAAATATATCCTATGGTATGGAAGAAAAGAAAGAATACAGAATTAAAACTCTCAGATAAAGAAAGTAACCTTAATGTAAACCCTAAGCACAGAAACAGTACACTTTAAAAAGTAAGCCATGCTCAAACAACAACTTTCTCACATTCAGAGACCTCCTTTCTTTCTTTCTTCACAGACCTCAAAGGCACAGAGAGTGACACCCTGATCCAGGAGCAACCAGCTTGCTTCTTCAGAGTAACAGATACACACCTGAACTCAATAGTAACAAACAGTTACAGTTAAAGTGGTGCAAACAAGAGAAAAGAATTCAAATCTCTAAACACAACAGTGGTTTGGGGAACATGCCACAGGCATGGAAGTAATGCTGAAGCACACCAGCGGTTTACACAGTATTTACAAATAACAGCCAAGGTTTTACTAAGAGGAAAAGGTGTTTAGATGAAAGACTGCAGTATCCCATTTCTGACTTAAGTTGCAAAATGAACCAAAATGTAGCTTACATTTCTACCTCAGTTTCCCATTTATATAATAATACCAATATTCAGACACCTTTTAAAATATTTTACTATCATTGTTTGACAAATGCAATGTTAATTAAGTTTATTCATGCTAGTCACTTCTATCATACTCATTAGCTCTACTTGAAGACATCACAGCTTTATTAGAGACACCAAAACTGCTTCATAAATTTCAATTACCTAGTACAAATCATTATTACTATTATTTTATTAACTCTTGTGTAATTGCCTGTTGTGCTTACAATTACAAAGTTAATATATGTAAATCCCACTTTAGAAGTTTTTTCTGTACCTTTTATCTGCATGCTTTGCGCATGTGTGCTTAAATTATTTTTTCATTAGCTTTAAAGTCTCCATCCTGAAATTTTCCCTGTGCTTATACATACTCATGTGATTTAGACATTAAAACATGATTTTTTTTTGGTGGTATTGCTTACTTCCAAAGCAGCCATTTGTATCACTGAAAAAAAATAATAAAATCTTACCATTTAGATGTATGCAGAAATATTTATATTTACAAGAACTCTTAAAAAAAGAGGATCACGTCATTATTTCTTTGATTTTGTTTTTTTAAAGAGGAAAACAAAGACAGCCACCTAGTTGGGTCTTAGGCATATTTAAAGTATCAAGACACCAAATTACTAATCAACAGCTTTCACTCAGCTGTTGCCTATTGATGGCAATGGTCTGCTTTTATAGAGTACCTGAGGACTTAAAATGTACACCTGAGAGAAGGCAGCATTCAGTTTTGAGCATGACTCCAAGGACCATTATTATTTGGTAAAATAACCATGTGTTCCCTGAGGCAGGGATCAGAACTCTGGACTTCCAGGTGATTAAAATACTTCATGTGGGAGCCAAATTTCCTTTCCCCATGTATTGCTTTGTGCATTGATGACACAGCTTCAATAGCACAGGTAGCAAGTACTCTGTCTCTCTCCCAGTAAGCTACAGGCTTACGAGTATTTCTGGTAGTAAAGAGAGGTGTGACTTTGAAAGTCGTGAGGTTGCAAAGAAAACAAGCTCTCACTTTCTGCACCGTTTCTCTGACAAGGTGTTATATACCAAGGTGACACCTCCATCTCTTCTCCTACGATGAGGATACATTAAGGAAAAAAAAAAAAGCTCTCTTCTCTTTGTAGGTGTCTCTGCTCAGTAAAGAACTCCAGATGATATCCCAAGTGTTTCCAAATTAAACACTTGAACTCTAGAGAGAGACAGGATGGATGATAAACCCTTCCACTCAGAATTTCCTACTGGTTAGCTCTGTCCTGTGTTCAAAACACTGTTCTGGAAGTTATTTTGATATACCTAGCTTTTCCTATAACTCATTCAAGGAGTGCAAGTGAGATTTGATACAGGTTTCAGATGCAACTCCAGGGACAGGGGATTAAAAAATAAAGCATTGCAGTGTTTAAAGAGCCATACTTGGTTGTGCTGAACTGGTTTTGGTATTCAGCTCTTAGAAAGTAATGTTATGAAACTGTACTTACTTGCCTTCCTCAAAATTAACAAGCATCTCAAGGTAAAGAGAGCGAGTTGTTTAAAAAAAAAAGTGGGGGGAAAAAGGGTACAAGACTAAATTGATAGGAAGCAGAAAACACGTAATATTAGAATAAAAGAAGATATTTCAGGTAGGATTATAGCAGTTTTATCCATGCAAGGATGAGCAGGTCCTGTACAGAGCCATACTCTTCCCTGGAGCAGGGCACAAGCAAGCGAATACCACCTCGGGAGCCATGGTGCATGGCAGTCCCCGGGAACTAGGTGGGAAATTACGAAACCACAATTGGAAAAGCAAGGAAAACGACAGACAAAACCTGAACGGGGCATCTCTTGTAAATAACCATAACGACGATAGAATTACTGCCACATCAAATCGTCCAAATTACAAATCGTAAGCTGTAGCTCCAAAGCAGCCTGATGGATTACTCGGAATGAAACGAGAAGCGGGCGGAGGACGCCTCCAGCATGTTAAGCAGCTCCTCAGGCGGCAGCTGCGGCTCCGGCGGCAGGGCCAGCCCGAGGGGCGAGCAGGGGCTGAGGCGCCCCGCAGGCAGCTTCCTCCACCGCGCGGCGTTAGCAGCCTGCGCCTCGCTTCTGGGTCTTGTTTCTCCTCAGTGCGGCGCGGCCTTTGGCTGCGGGTGCGATTACCCGGCTGGGAAAGCGCCGAGGGGGACTTCAGGCAAAAAGGAGCCCCGGCACCACCGCCACCCCCTCAGCCCGGCGGCCCCGCCTTACCTCAGCCGCGGGGCCGGCGGTCTCCGGCTCCCTCTGCCGGGGCCGCAGCAGCCGGTAGCACCGCTGCAAGCGCCGCTGCCCCCGGT